>PVJH01015631.1:0-22095 GCA_004026705.1 Nesogale talazaci | reverse complement strand
CTCCACGCTGAAGGTGGATTAGCGCGCTGGAAAGAAGCATATGTTTGGCCCGGGGCGACACTTCCCCCCGGCTGAGCTTAGAGAATGGGAGCGCTAAGAGCGGCTGGACCCGGAATATCAACTATCTGCGCAGCCCCCCTCCTCTGCCCAGTCCGCCAGCCTCCCCGCCCCCGCCCCTGAGAAGTCGGATCTGGCTTTTACAAAGAGAGGAGGGTGGGAGGAGAGTGTTGCTAGGGGGAGGGGATCCCAGAGGTGCATATGGGCCTGGGAGACAACTTCCCAAGGCTTCCAGTCCAGTCCGTCTAACGCGAGGCCAAAGCTCGGATATAGCGACCCAGGCAGTAGAGACCGGGGAGGAGAGTTGGGGAGGGGGGGCAGTTTGTCTGTCTCAAATAAGTGCTCCCCAACGGAACTCCCCATTCTAAGGCTGTAAGTTTCAGAATGTCCCCTCGAACAGGTATTAAAGGCCTGTCAAATTGTTGCCATCAAATAAGGTCTTAAGGACTTTTAGAAGATCAAGTAGCGGTGGGTCAAAATTGTGGTGGACAAAAGGCGTCAAGGGCCTGCGTGGCTTCCCGGTGGCGCCTTCGGTCCAGGCGAAGAGCGGCCCTTGGGCAGTCAGTCCGCCAGTTGGGTTTTTGTGCGAGGAGTGGGCTCCCCTGGAGACAGTCTCTGTCTCTGAGAGCTTAGAGACCCGAGTCCGGGCGCGCCAGCTCCGCGCGGGCCGTGGGAGGGTCTGGTCGGAAGTTTCCCAGTTGCTGCCTGCAGTCCCAAATGAACTGCGCAGAGCGGTGTGACAACTGCCTGGCAAACCCTGACGGCGCAGCTCCGCGTCCGGAATCCGCCCGCCGCGGAGGTCCGGGCCGAGACCACCTCCACCCCCTCCCAACTGCGCCCCAGCTTCATTTAGTCCCACTTGGAGGCAGGCGGGAGCCTGGGGCTATCGCCTCGGCCGGGTTCACCTGCCCGCGGCCCCCGCAGCGCCCAATCCCAGGCTAGGCCCGAACCTCCTGCCCCCATGCCACATCCACGTTCCGCCTCTCCAAAGTCCACATCAAGGGACGAGTTGCTCCGACTACAGAAGAGGCACAGGCGGGATCTTTTCGGGAAATTTCGCTGGCAGGACGCAAGGGCGGAGGGGGGGGAGGGCAGGCTGAGAGGAGAGGGCCCAGCTGATGGGGGGAGGGGGGAAGTGCCCTTCCCTAGGGCAGACTCTGGCTTCGGGGGACCCACTTCATGCAGGGGAACAAAGCGCAGCCTAGACTTGGGGGACAGGGAGGATCCTGAAATAGGATTTGGGAGCTGACAAAGCACACGGAAATTTGATCCTAGTATTAACTTAGTGCCCCAGGAAACAAAAATTCCTTTAAACTATAGTAGCTAAATTTAGTTTGGTCAAAATTATCTATCTTCATCTATCTTTATATGGACAGAAAGAGAGAGGGGGAGAGAGAGAAGTGATTAGGTGTTGGGCTGTCATTCTCAGGGTCCACAATTGCAGCTCCTCCGGTGAAAGGCTGGGCTTTCTGGGTCCATAATCAGTTATAATCTCAGAAGGAGGTCGTTATGAGTCAGCAAACACTATAGAGTCTATATATATATATAGTCGTCCAGTCAGGATTGACTTGAGTTTTAAATATATATATATATATATACACACACACACACACACACACACACATACACATACACATACACAAAGAGAGAGAGAGAGAGTTCTGATTTTTAACAGGCAATGAATACAAAGCAAAACTCAAAAGAAAAGCTCAAGTGGAAGAAGCTTGGAGAGGTTTATCCTGGGTTTTTTGAATTGTAAAAGTTGAGAAAGGTCAAAAGCACCCTAACCCAAGGCACTGCACATTCACTTTGAGGGCCGGTGTTAATGACTGCTATTGGAATTTGGCTGGTACCAAGACAAAAAAAAAACAAAAACAAAAACGTGCAGCTCAAGTATAGTGATGGAGTTGGTTACATGTTTTAATTTTTTTTTTAATCCCTATCCTTCTCTTGAAAATATCCCCACTTCTCAAGGAACATTAGTCGGGGAAGACGAACTAATTTTACCAAACCATAGACTGCCAGACTCATACTTGAATTGAAGAAGAAGAAGAAGAAGAAGCCTCCTCCTCCTCCTCTGTGGAAAGGTCACTTCCTCTGGGCTTCTGTCCTCTCTAAGCTTCCATTGCTCTTGCGGTATGCTAAATGCCACTTCACTCTTTGGTTAGAAACAAACTTCTCTGTGAGAGCAAAGTTGGCCAAGTCCTGCTTTTTTTCTTTTTTGAGTTAGTCCTGCTTTTCAGTTTTTCTCCCACCTCACCCAGAGGCATCAGAGATGAAGAAATCTGTTTACCTATATGGGTCTTCGGGGATTTTTTCAGAAGCTCCACATTCTCATTTCAGTCTTTGCCCCTTGCCTTTCCTTTGTAAAATGATTATCCTTAGCATAGGAGGGTCCCATATGCATGCGTGGTGTGGTCTCCCACCCCCACCATCACCTCTCTTCCCACTCTGATGGTCTTCTTCAGGGCTAACAGGGGTCATTTCTCATTTATTTATGCCCAAACAGGAAGAGATAAGTTTGGGCTTATACCCTCATATGAAAAAAAAAAATCCTTGTCCTTGCAGAGGATGGCTTACGCTGTTTATCTGTTTATAAATATTCCACCTAGGATGAATTCATCCTTACCTTGGGGGGTTGGGGGTGGAGGGGGAGGAAGTGTTGGGAAAACTCTAATCACTAATGGGGTCATTATTTCTTGTTAACTTTGTGCTTCCTTCCTTCCTTCTTTCCTTCCTTCCTTTCTAGACCAGCTTCTCCTAAAACAAAACAGTAACCAATAACTGGCTTCCCTCCCACTGTGAGTCAGAGAGGACAGTACCATGAAGAGTTGCAGTAACAACAGGACACTGAGCTGACATACTAGTACAAGTTTAATATACAAAAGAATTGATCATTGAAATTCACCAGGAAAAAGACCCCTGAGCATCCTAAGAGCTGATACAGAGGTGTGGAGACAAAAAATCCCCTTGTCTCAGCCTCCTGGTTTCATTTTTTTAGGGATGGGGTAGTTGGTTGACGGTACTTGGGTTTGTCTGTGATGGGGTTGAAGTCTCTTGCTTTCTCCTCCTCCTCTTTATCCTCTCCTTGAGCTTTACATTTCTCTCCCTTTTTTTTTAAACTCCATAAGCACTAAGTGATTGGGAACATGAAGGCATTTCTTTACATGCTTACCTCGTATAATCAAGTAAATCAAAGAACATGTTTCAGCACTCCCACCTCGGAACCACCACCATCCTAGCACCTGTAACTCAGAGAATGAAAATACTGGTGGTGGTTTTTACCATTGTACTTCCCACCTCTCTAGCAACTTCACCCGATTTCTTTATCCCTTTTACCCAAGCCCCAAATCTTCTTCCCTCATTCCACCTACCCTGAAGCCCATAACTGAGTGGCTTAGGAGCGGATCTGTAACTGGGATGGAGCAGCTGTTGGCTTCATGCCGTCGTCCTCTAACTTGATTATTCTTTGGACACGTTAGGCAAGCATTAGTGATTGATAATGACGCTAATTAACCCCTTTCCTTTCCAAACAGTAAACTGCTGCCAGCAGGATGCTACAAACAATAAATATAAAACACTGCATACATCAATATCTGTTTAAAGCACAACTCCATTTGGGCACGTTTAACCACAGAGCGCTTTCAGTTATCAATTCGGTATTTATTCAAGCACGTCTCTAAAGGTTGGGGGAGGCACAGGCAGAGAGATGGTTGAGAAAGGGCCACTGTGGCTTTAAGACCACAAAATGCAGCCCTACCTGTCAGCTGCTGAGAGGTTAAGCGTAATGGAAACCATGCTCTTTCCCCTCCACCTTCTATTTATTTATTTATATTTCAGGTCTATGCTTTTTAAAAACTTAATTAATCCAGCTTGGTTCTGAACCTATTTAAACTTAACACAAGGTCTATGACCACATAAGCTTTCTTCCTGGTGGGGACAAGGCAGTTCTCCTGCCTGGCAGAATCATTGTGAATTTACTGTTTGTTGCGAAAGGTGCAGAGACACATGAGTTTCCAGAGATGAATTCAGATTTCAGGCAGGATTTGGGGAAGCCAGGACACATGTGATATGATGATGCAGGCTAGCAAAACCTGAGCTATGAAGAAATGTACATTAAATGTAGAATTTTGATAAATGAATATTCCTAGCAAGTGAATAAAATGTATTCAATTAACTAAAACCCGGTGCACTTCTGAACTGAAGTAGAATTGACTGTAATTGATTTATTTGAAACCAGAGGTTAAGGACTGAATTAGCTAAGTACAACTGGGTATTTCAAGCCACTGACTTCTCAAATGTCAAATCCCTCCTATTTTAAATATTATTTCAGCTGCGGGGCATTGCGGTCCTGATGGTAGTTCCATCAAGAACTCAAATTAGATTCATATTCGATTTTGGGACGGAGTGGATTGGATTGTGATTTTTTAAAGGTTGTCAAAGAGAGGGAGTAGTGATAACTAAAACTGGAAGCAGTGGGTCCGTTCCTTCAAGGTTGGGTGTGGTAATTAGCATAGTTTAACAAACATCCTTATAATACAATTTATGTTCCTTAATGTGAGTTAATCCAAAGAACTACTGTTGTTAGTACATAAATACCTGACCTGTCAAGGAATCACCATGTGCTTTTAAAAGTCCATATCGGTCACGGCACAGAAAGGCAAAATACACAAAGTCGGTACAAATTACTTTTAATAACTCTCTTGTGCCCCTGCCCCTTGAGAACACATGTAATTGCTTTCCATTTTTTGGTAAAAATAAAAACTCAACAGTATCATGATCTTCGACATTCTCAACTACAGAATAAAAATAACTAATTCTCTGCATTGGGAAACCCTTGTTTATTATGACCTTGTAGCACTGTAACCCACTATTTCCTTTCTGTCTTTCTCAGGATGCAAGGATTATATTGGGTTCAGGTTTCCCAACATAACAAGCATCTGTAAATCCAGATATGAATGAATGGTATTTAATAAGATTGTTTTCGTTTTAAAATGAGTGTTTATGTGTCGTTGGAGAAAGAGCAGCAATGTACGGCTGTTTATGAATGCTATTGTGCCTGAGGTTAGGATCCCACACACAATCTGAGATGCAGCCAAGAAAAACAGCCCTGATAGACAATGCTTCACTTCACCTGCCACAAAGCTGTATGCTTTTCATTTCTGTCAAGAGTATGTACAGTTAGGGTTCATTCGCCTCATTATTATGTTACATCTACGTTACAGTTAACCAGTCTCTCTAGGAAATAATAAATAACCGCTTTAAAAACAATTGTCGTTTCGTTCTAAGGCTTCAATTTCCATTTGAGATTTTTTTTAAAGGACCCACCATTGTTATGAGCTCTCTGGCTTTGGGAAATAGAATTGAGATGCCAGTAACTCTCCTTCATTTGTTCAGATGGATTCTACACTGCCTCCCACAAAGAGATGAGGACGCAAATGCTGCAAAATGGACACTGTCTAATGCTTGGCTCCCTCGGTTCTTCAGAACGGCAAGCCGCATGAACAAGCGATGAATGTCCTCCAATTGTCCTGGACACCTGCCAGCGTAAATAACCTACGTGCTTCCCCATGGCCTCGCCTACAAGCCTTCCACTTCACTACCTCCATTTTCTTTGCAAAAACAAAAAAACACCCAAAACAAAAATCCCAACATTAAAAATCCTCGTTTCCAGATCAATTTGCAAAAGCAACTCTGAATTCGCCATCTTTCTGTTGAAGAAGTCCTCCTTCTTCTGAAAACCTGTGCTTGATTGCTCCGTCCTGGGACTGTAGAAGATCAAGGTTCCCCGCAGGGGCCAGGGGCCACAACCTACTCAGTCCCACCTCTGAAGTTCTTGGGCAGGGAGGTGGGGGGTGGGGGAGAGAAAAGGTTGGGCTGACATTCATGGGTAAACAGAGGAAATCTCAGGGAACAATGCAATCCCACCCCCCACCCCACCCCCCAGGTTTACCTCAAGAGTCACTTAACAGGAGCATATTAGTGAATTTCTCTCTTTAAAAAAATTTTAAATGCACTGGACACAATGTGCCCACCCTGTCCAGGCTCCTGTTTCTGTCACTGCGCCCTGTCCTCTTTACACTCATTTACATATCTTAACCAGAGAAACATGAGGGGGTTAAGCCACTGCAAGTATTTCCTTTGTGGTAATGAACTAACAACTTAAATTTTAGTTATCCCGGGAGGCAGATTTCCAACTGTCCAGTTCAAAAAGCAGGGGGCTTTTCCCATCTCCATTTTCCTTCTCACATTCAATATTTGGCTCAGGAGGGTTTATATTTTGGTTTCTGAAACACAAATGAAACCCTAAGGGATCAACATAAATAAAATAAAACTTTTATTTCTAATAATAAAATTAATGTGTCTAGTAAGGAAAAGATAGTATGTCATTCCTTTAGCAGTACAAACAATCTTTTATCCAAAAGAATACATTGGGTTTTTATTGTGTCATTTGTCTGAATACAGACTCAGTGGAATATCTAAATGGTACCCTGCTCTGAACTCCAAGTTGAAGTAAGTTTTTATTATACTTGAGGGAAACAATGGGTTCAGCTGCTTATTGCAAGGAGCAATTGCCAGGGGAGAGTTAAACTCAATTACTGTAACCATACTGAATAAAAAATACTGCCAAGAACAAAAATACGCCTGGGTAAAGACAGCCACTGAATAAAAAAAAAAAATCGACATAAAGTGTATCAAATATTTATTTATCTGGGCAACAAAGGACTATGATACATTGACAGGCATGGAAACTACTGCCAGCACAACTCCATACAATACAACTAGAACAGCTTCCAATATGGCCATCGAAGATACAGAATACCAGGTGGTCCCAAATGTTGAAGTTCTTTGAACAAAAAGAGAGAGAAAGAGAGGGAGAGAGAATGAAAAAAAAATTCCTAACCCTTGGTTTAAAGACCATCTCCATTTATTGCTCAAATGAGGCTTCAAGGGAGGACAATAGGATAAAATAATTTTTTCCTTCCCACAATACATAGAAGGTTATAAAATCACTTGAGTTTAAAAAATCTTTGCAGGGTCTGATATCACTTTTTTCCTCTTTCAATTCAATGAAAAAGCTAAGTGGAATGTTAATTCTAGAAAATTTTATTTTACTTTTTAAAAATTTGTTCAGCTGTTCATGGTTGCCTTTAACATGCTACAACAGGGCAAAACTCATGAATTCCAGAGGGAAAAAATCCCCCCAAACTTGGATTTCTAAAGAAGTACCATGAAACACATGGAGAACTAATAGGTAAGATTCAAAACCCACTAAACAAGAGGTAAATGAGATCACCAGATAAATTAAAAAAAGGTGGGGGGGGGACTTAAAACAGACTCACCATATTTACAATTCCCATTAAATTACACATAAATAAATATATACAGAAACATGAACACTGATTCCCTTATATAACCATGAATCGTGTTGCCAGAGAAAGTTCAAGTTGGTCGCTTTACCTTGGAGAAGAAAAACTTCTACAACTGAAGACAGGACATGGAACTTCGTGTATTTTGTGTTCAAGTTTATTCACAATACTGATAAAAATGTCAATATCCTTTTGCCTTTTTTTTTAAGTATGGCTACAATCTGAACTGAAGTATGTAAGGGAAGATGGTGATTCAGTCCCATGAAGCTCATATAATTTTTTTAATGTTCTTTTTTTTTTTTTTTAGAAAAAAAGTTTTGTTGTTGTCTGTTGCTGTTGATTTGTTTTGTTTTTAAAAGGTCACAAACTCTGACAGAACTTTTCTTTGCTGATCTCACAGCCTGTTCTGTTCTCTTAGGTTCCACATCAGGGCAAGAGGAGTTGATGCCGCTGGGGAAGTTGAGGCAGAGAGGCTGAGTCTGCAGTGGCTGCCCCTCCAAGGGGCTCAGGAGGCCTGAGGGTGAAGGGTGGTGGAGGCGGCAGCAGCAGTAGCAGCAGCAGGAGGGGGGTTCCCGGAGCTGTCGCCTGCAGGGGGTGGGAAGTAGGAGCAGGCGGGCAGGTGGGTAAGGGGCCAGTGGCCTGTGAGAGGCTGGCAGGCCACAACACCTCACTTCCTGTGCTTCTCCTCTTTGTCACTGCTTTTGGCACTGTTGTCCGTGTGGCTGTTGGGGTTGTTGCTGAGGTACATTTTGTCCATGGCCTTGAGGGCCTCCGTGAGATAGTTCTGCAGGGCCGTGACTGCGGCACATACAGCAGGGCTGCCGAAGCCATGGGAGATGAGGTTGAAGTGGGTCAAGCAGCTCTGGATGCCGGGCTCCAGGATGGGATTGGGCCGGGAGTTCCCCAAGGGAGAGCGGTCCTGAGCCAACAGGTCTGTGAACTCTTTGCATATCTGTCTGTGGCACAAGGAAGCAAAGAGAGAAAAACAGAGAGAGAGAGTGAGGAGGACCAGCAGCAAGTGATCTGATGCACCAGCAGGGGCAGATCTGATGCAGGTTCACAGAGACTGATTTGGTGGAAGCCACAGGTTGGGAGACCCAGTTTACCTCTCAGCCTTCACAAAAACAGCTCTCCTACATTCGTACACCGGAGGGTTTGAATCTCTCTCTCTGGAGGCCCCGCATGGTTTGTGCTCAACTATAATCCTAAAGGTTGGTGGTTTAAACCTATGCAGCAGTGCAATGGAAGAAAGACCTGGCGGTCTGCTTCCTTACCGACTACAGCCAAGATTAACCTTTAGAGTTCAACTCTGTAAAACAAGGGATCACCTTTAATCAGTCTGTTCTAGGGCACAGGCACAGGATGTGTACACATAAGCATTCCCCTCACACCAAGCACCACAGTCACAGGGATTCAGTTCACATACTGGGAGAGAAACAGAGTTCGGCCAAGAGTGAGGAACCCATGCATCCCGCCAAAGCTACTGGGCAATCATCTGTCTTTTCATACTGTTGTAGGGACCCTCTCCTCTGGGCCTCTGTGGGGGCTTAGCAGGCATTTGTGAGCAGGATTAACCACCAGTCACCTTCCAATCAGGCTGGATCCAAACCGTGCAACCTTCCCTGGGCTATGCTGCCTTCAAAAAAAAGTCAATAAATAAAAACAGATGAAAAACTCCTGCTCTTTGGGGGGGTAATTCAGGGCAGTTTGGAAGAGAAGAAATAGACATCCCCAAGTTCCCATTGCATTTCTCTTCCTGTACACTAAAAAAAAATTTTTTTAATTAAAATCTGTAGGAAAAGTGATAGTTAAAGGTGCTTACGAAGGAAAGAGAAATGAGAAATTTCAGAAAAGGCTTCAAAAGCCAGCAGATGTGGCCTGTGGGCAAGTCACTCAGTCCCTGAGTCTGAGGGCGCTGAAAACGTGGGGCCTCCCTCCCTTCCTGGGGCAAAAGCAGCCCGGCCTGCAGGAAGGGTGAAGGCACACGAGCTGGCCTTCTGCAGTAAGGTCTGCTCATGTTCTTGTCCTGGACCTCATTGACCTCTGCCCGCCAGTTTTATGTCCTTGTGTGACTTCAACTTTAGTAATGAAGGGTGCTTCCAAATAAGCTTTTTTTTTGGGGGGGGGGGGACATCACTGCTCTCCGGTGGTGGGAGTAGGAAGCCCAGCCCCACTGCTGGAATTGAACCTCCGTCCCAGTGGCCGCAGTCCCACGCACAACCACTACGCCACCGGGGTTCAGCCCAAGCTTTTTTTTTTTTTAATTTCCAGAAAACACAACATAATCATTTCACATAGCACCTAAAGAAGACTATACGGCCCAGCTACTGAAAAGAATAGAACTTGGCCATTTCAAAACCTGTCTGACGGCTCATCTATAATAAACATCTGTGTGTGTGTGTGTGTGTGTGTGTGTGTGTCTTTTGAGTGGGGTGGGTGGGGGAGGTATGAGATGGAATGAGTATTTGAGTTAAAAGTAGGACAGCTTCTGGCTTGCACACTTTGCAGGCCACTGATTAATCTTTACCCTTGAAGAACATACTGATAGGAGACAAAAATGGATCTGGGCAAGCCTTTTACCTTGCACAGATCTGATTCTGGTCTTTCTGAAACAACCTAGCTGGAAATCCAAACTCAGCTGTCTTCCAACCCCCCACTCTACCCATGCACATCATTGATAAGGGGGAGAAAGAGAAGATGGGGAGAAAGAGAAAACAGATGGGGGGAGAGGTCTACTAACAATCCCATTTTGTTTCCGCTTTAAAACAGATGATTGTTCACCATCAATATTAACAACCATACTGCTTAGCACAAAAGAAAAAGAGGAGGTGGGGAAGAGGGGAGACAGGAGAACAAGTGAGGAAATTATTTTTGCTTCTCTTGACAGTGAGGGGCAGAGACCCGGCAGAGATAAATGCCTTACTTTGTAGCCAGGAGCATGTTTTTTCTTGTCACTTGCTCATTGGGATCGGAATGTTGCCGGTTGAGAAATTCAGCTACTGCTTTGGCAGGAAATTCAGTTTCACACACGTATCCAAAGTCCCTGGCTAGGTGGACGGCTTCTCCTGGCAAGAGGCAGAGGAAAGGAAGTAGATGAAAAAGAAGGAAAGAGGGGAGATCAAAAACCAGAGTGGAGGGGCAGACCTGATCATAGTGCCCCCTCCCCACCCCAATCCTACAGTTCTTCCTCTCAGAACCCAGATGCTGAAGGAAACCACTTGGTTCTCATTTCAGGCTTTTATTTCCTTCTCTGTAGGATGTGACCGCTGTTCCAGAAAGTCAAGAGGACATGAAAATGTAAATCCCACCTATCGCCATCCACCAACCCCACCCCTCACCCCCCCCAATGAGCTTTCCAACCTCTCTTTAAAAATGTTCCTTTCATTCCAACCTCACACCTATCCTCATAGCAACCTCACACAGCCATAAGTGATATTCATAATATTCCTTGAACTTTTTGTCAATACAGCAACTAAGGGTTTAAATTTTAACTTGATCACATAGAATAATCTGTTCATCCAAAACGATTACCAAGAGGATTTGAGGGTCACTCCACCGAGTCTGTCTGTGTTGTTGATTTTCAAATCTTTGGTTTTAATTTCCTGAACCAGTTGGTTTTTACTGCAGGGCTTCCTGCCATTAGCTCCAGCTCCGGAAGAACGCATGCGCCAATTAGAGCATCAAAGCCCTCTCCGCAGAGCTTGTTTCCATAAAATGGAGCGGATCACAAACAATAACAGTTCTCTAGAAACTGCCTCCCTGTCACAAGACTCACCCCTCAAATCCACCTCATTCTCATGCTACACCCTAAGCCAAGCCGCTGCCGCCACTTTTTTGCATCTAACTCTCTGGGGGGTAATAATTGGAGAGTGAGTTTTTTCCGTTCTGACATTGCTTTCAACAGAATGTTACTGCTGGTGAGTTTCTGGCATGGAACAATTGCTTATTCGTTAACATACAGCATCATCTCTGACACCATTCACAAAGGGTCGACCTAGGATTCTTCCTTAGAGTCATAGTTTGAAAGATTTTTAAATAATTTATAAAGCTAGAACTTGGTTTAATTATAGAGGGAATACTTCCAATGAGACATAAATAAGATTTAAAAGTCTTCTTTAAATAATAAATGCCTGTTTTTAAACCTGCCTTATGCTAAGGGCCCCCTCCCCTGCTCCCTTAGCCTGAGACACTTCCGACAGGGCACAACAAAAAAGAAAGAGTTGTATGTTCATTTCAACATGCCCAATCTTGAGGCAACTGAGTATCAGAAAAAACGACAGTCATCCAGAGGAGGCCAGAAAGCGAGTGGGTTCTGGTTTATCTAGAGCAAGAAATGAGGGCACGGTTGGCTTTTTGTTTGGAAGATTTCTGTATCTGTGTGTGTTTTGCAAACTGCTGTGAAAAGATTGCTCAGTGCCATTTCTTTTTCTCTATTCGTATCAAAGTAATCCAAAATCAAACTGATCTCCCTCTAAGAGAGGAGCACAATTCAAAGGAGAGAAGAGGGCATGTGTTTGGAAAACAAAAACCTAAAAGGCACGTGACCCTGAGCCTTCAGGACAGTCTTAAATCAGGATGCAGGTCAGAGATTCCCAAACTAATTCAGGAAGTAATGGTCACGCATTTCTCTAATACAGATGTCACAACAACTTAAGTGATTTACTGCTGAGTTCCTCAAAGAGCTAGAAACTTGAAGAACAGGCACTTCTTAAATTTTCAAGTTGTTTAGGTCACAAGGGGGGTGTTGGGGAAGCGCAATTTGGTGGGAGAGGGGAAAGAGTGAGATGATAGGAGTATATGCAAGTTGATTTTTGACATGTGAGAAGCCCACTCACTTCCTAGAGAATCTGCAAAGATAAAACTGCCTCATTGATACAAACTACGACCAAACATCTGGCCAGTACATGCCATGCACATCCCCAGAAGGCTCTTCCCATGGAGGAAGGAGCCTCACTTACCTTCCACAAGTGATGTGAGCAGTGTGACATTGGCAGCTTTACGTCTCCCTGCTGGCAGGTTTAATCCTATCTTGTCCAGTTTTTCTCTCAAAGACCTTCCTCCATTTTTAGACTTCGCTCTGTTTCACCAAAGTGCAAGAAAGTGTTTGTCAATTGGCTCATTCTGCTTCCTGCTTAATTTAGTGATTTTGAAATTTCCTAAAATGTGCTTTGCAAACACTCAGATGCCTGCCCAGAAGACATTAAGGGCAGAAAACTTAGGACACAATGCTATGGAAATACAGGGCACAAAAGCTGGTTCATGATCACGGGGCACCCATGTTCATGATCATTGCAACTAGAATGGCAGGAAGAGAGGTTTTCATTTCCTAACTTTCAAAAGAAGAACTGCAAACAAACACAGTTTCCAGCTCAAGGGCCTAAGATACTTTTCCGTTCAACTGATTTCTGCATCTGTTCTCTATTGCTATACTCACACAGATCCCAACAGGATCTTTAAATTGTCTTAGCCTGATCTGCTGGTAAGTTGGTCACAGTAACCTAAGTTATCAACATTCTCATAAATGTGAGAGACCGCCTCTGACTTGAGCCCCAGAGTGAAATGGATCTCACCCACTGCTTACTGACATGCCATGTCACTGGACTAACTGGAAATGCTAACGGCTGACAGCAGTCTTTCAAAATTTCACTGATTTCAGGGACAATGCAGGCGGTCCTAACTAGATGTCTAAATAGACTCCTGTAATCAGAAAGTGGTTAAGATAAATTGTTTAAATAAAACAGCAAATTAATTAATTTCAGATTTTATTCCCTCCTCAAGTGCTCTTTAATTGTGTGGATTAGATTAAACTCCCCTAGGTAAACAGTCTCCAATATTGAGGGGGGAGGGGAGGTAGAGGGCAGAATAAAAGTCTGTATGAGGGAATGATTCCAAAGGAAAAGCACAGTGTCAGCTAGGAAGGAAAGAAAAACTCAACACAGCTGATATTAAAACCCCTCAAACTGGGTTTTATAGGCTTTGCATTGGGATATGCACAGCAAAGCAAAAGCTGGGCGGGTTTCAACATCAATAAGTGAATAAACGCCAAAAGAATGAAGTTCTTGGTCTATTTTAATTTTTTTTTTTTAAAGAAAGGAAAATGGGCATTCCATCCAAGAGCCTCCACTCACAGCGCTGAACAGATCCCGTGGGAAGATGAAGCCCACCTGCCCCAGGGAGAAAGCTGCATGATGCTTTGCTTCATGCCTTAAGAAACTTAACACCGCACAAAGATTTCTCACCCGCCAGGGGTTGGACAGACTAGTCGGTCCAGGGTGCAACAGAGGTCGACTATGTGCTTGTAAACCTGCACACATCAGGGCCCCGAGAAATGCGGGCATTCAGTGCACACCCCTCAGGGTTCCCACGCAATCGGGACCATTCCACACGAGCGCCTGCCTATAGCACGGTCCGTCGTGGCGCGTGGAGCGGAGAGGAAGAGCCTGCCTTCCTTATGAAAGAGCTATTAGAACTCTATTAGAACTCGATGCCACGCACGCTCGGAGTCCCTAGACTGCAGAAAGACCCAGCAAGGCACCGAGAGAGAAACTTTCCCTGGGCCAGCAAGGTGTTCCACCCCTGAGAGGGAAAGGCGGCTGTACGGCGCCCCGCGGCTGCAGCAGCCGGGACTGAGCCCGCGGCACCGTCAGATGCGCGTGCGCGCCGACAGCGCGCGCCCGGCCCGGGGACCGGGACGGTGACGGAAGGCGCAAGCGCGCGCCGCCTCGCCCCGCCCCTCCCACCCACTCGCGGCTCTGCTCTAGTCTTCCCGCCCCTTTCTGCTGCAGCGCGGGGGGCGGGGGAGGGGGAAAGCCGGGCCGCGCGGCGCATGCGCACTCCGCCTGCCGCGCACGGGCGGGGCCGAGCCTCACCTCCGGAGCACTCCGCCCAGCAGCGACGCGTTGAGACACTCCGGTGGGGAGAGGCGCCGCTGTACTTCCGCCACCGTGACCTTGTACTTCGAGGTGGAGCTGAGGAGCGAGAGGCGACCCGGAACTGAACAGAAGACTTCGTTGGGGTTCACCACGCCGCCGAAGAGGTTGTCCTTGTTAATGGGGAGAGCGGAGACGGCGTTGCTGTTGGACTTGGACAGGGACACGGGACCTGCGGAGAAACACGGGAAGGCTCCGTGTGGCCACCGAGGACCCCCCCACCACCCGCGCCCCTCTTGCTTGGCACCCGGTCCCGGCCCTTCCCGGCAGGCCAGGCCTTCAGGCTGCACAGCCGCCTTGCCCACCGTGTCTCCCGGCCTGTTCCTTGCTCTCTCTCCAACTCGGCCTGGCCTGCCCATCTGCCTGGACCCCTTTTCCCTTGACCGATCATGATGAGTCGCATCCGAGGAGCGTGGGCCCGGGATAAGGGGATGGAGTCGAGGTTTAGGTGCAGGGGAGAGTGAACTTGCAAATGAAAGAGCAAGTCGTGTCCTTGGAGGTGTTTTTGAGGAGGATGGGTTTAGTGTAAATGAGCACTTCAGAAAAAGACACCAGACTGGGATGTGTGTTCTGTGTAGTCTCCACGATCGATCACCAATGCCCAGTCTCTCCCGCACCGCCCCCCCCCCGCCCCCCACCCCCCACCGCTTTTATTCCCCAATCCTTTTTATGGTCTATTCGGAAAAAGACTCAGACTTTTGAGATCCATTCCAAGCTGAGGTTTTATCTGAGAGGTGATGAATACCAGGCCTAACCGAAGAGTGCTAGCAGTGTATACTTTTCTTAACCAAATACTTCGTAGCCTCAACTCTGGTTAAGTTGCTTTATTGGGAAAGGGCATCAGGGGTGTTTTCTTCCAAGTTAAAACCATAAGCTTCCTGGACCCACCTTAAAAAAAAAAAAAAAATTCGAACCCAGCAGATTGTACCCCAGTTGCATTCCTCAAAACCAATCCAAATCAGATGCATTCACAACTATTGAAGTACAGTATGCATTTGTATTTTAAAATGCCACATGGAGACATATATAATAATATGCACATCAAAGTGCTCTCCCTTATGTGATCCTTAATGGGGATATTCTAGAAGTAGGGAGGGGGGGAGCTCTATGTTTCGGATAGATCACTTGTGACATTAATAGCTCTGGGGAGGCTAATAGAGACAATAGGAGTTAAACGAACTCTTGAGAGATTACTAATAAAAGAGCCAATTACCATGTCGACTTAGAAAGAGCATCTCTTAAGATTTATCCCTTGCACATCTAATTTGATGTGACAAAGACTTCACAGATGCAAAAATGAAAGTTTAAACTAGCTAACAATATACTGATTGGGGTTAGAAAAGAGAACAGTTTTACATAGCATCATCCTCTGGTGGTGCCTAGAAGCCTGAAACATAACATTACTGTTACTAAAACCCCCCAGAAAAACAAAAACCAAAAAACCCTGCTACCAATGAGTGAGTAGCACTTATTCCAGTAATCTTTATTTCTATTCACTAAACACAATGCAAATTAAAAACCCATCCATATCACTTGACATTTTTGTATTACCAAATTCTGCTCTGAGCAAATATGCTAACTAATCTTGACATCTCCAGAAGATGCTAATTTTAACAACCAACAGCCAAATTTTCCTCAATCTAATTCACAAAGTTTTAAAAAGCTTTAAGCAGCAAATGAATTTATTTGAAGAACATGAAAAATTGGTCATTTTCACTGTTAATGACAGCCATTTTAATCAACTGCTCTTATTTTAACATTATTTGTTGTATTTTACATTTACATTTCTTTACATTCACACAATGGATTAAAAACTACTAAGCCGGTTCAGAATTTAAATGTACCTTCCAAATCAATTCAAGTATTGCACATTTTATGTGTTTGTCCTGATAACAGTAAATGAGATTAAATAGTTGAATCGAAAATAAAAACAAAGCAAGCCTGTTGCCATCACTAACATACAGAAAGCCAATCCTATGAGCAGTGCTGTTCTAGGCCTACCTATTTGCTAATTCTGAGCCTTTAGGAAATCCTATTTGAAAAAAAAAAAAATACAGCTCTGCAAGTTCTTTTAAATAGCACTGTGCCTGTAAGGACATGCTTGGAATGCAGAAGGAAATGGCTTACCTTTCTTAATTACAGTTTGATCTGGGATGTTAATACCCGGGTCTTCTACATGCTGCAACAAAAGGATACACATGGATGTAAGTGTATAATCAAAACAAAAGGAAATGAATATTCCTTGCAAGATAGGGGGAGGGGAAGGTGTAGAATAGAAATTCCTCCTCCCTTATAATGACATTTATATATAAACATCTCATGTTGGCTTATTGGAATTTGGGGCTTTGCAACTCAAGAGGTTTCACTGCACAGCCGCGGCCAATTTCTCTTCCCCAGCCAACCATTCACATCGGAATGGGGGTGGGGAATAAAACTTTCTTTGGAAATTAAATTAAGTGCTGGAGTATCAAATCTTTCAGAGTCCATCCAACCTTTAAAAATGAACCAAGCTTTAACTTGGTGCCTCAGCAGCCGTGGACTTGGGCGATCCCAGGGTGGATGGAAGCAGCAGAAGCCAAGAAGCACAATAGAACTAGCAGGGGTGGGAGGAGCAGGGGACCACTGGAAACTGTTTGAAAATGTTTTAGGTAGTGATCAAGAGCGAATGTATATGCACACCTTTCTTTGTGGAGAACGAGGGGGATTTGGGTTTTTTAAAGACTTCTGTCTAAAGTGGGTATCACACAGGAATGTGGAAAAGATTCAAAACCAAACAAAAACCCTTTGAGGTTGCTTTCCTGTTGTCCACTAGCAGGCATGTTGTGCTTTACATTTTTTTCTTCCCTTTTCTTTTTTCTTTTTTAGCAGATGGATGTGTATGCGTGTGTGCTAGAGTCAAAACGTGATTAGAAAGTAAAATGCAATCGTGTTTTCTAATGCAGAAACTGACAGGCAATATAATGTCTGGCTGTGTTTACAAATTAGCACCAGGGCTGCTGAGATAGAAGATTTTGCAATCGTTACCAAACCCAGGCATTACCATTTAAAAAACTATTACTTTCTTCTCTAGTTTTTGTCCAACAATAATACTGATTCAAACATTTTCCATTCTGTCTTGGATTTATGCTCCTGTTAATTGTGCTTGATCGCAATGATTCCGGGTGGATGGTACTAAGTTGCTTTATTACAGGTTTTATTATACTCAATGCTCTCATTTGTAACTTGCCTAAAGTGCTTCTGGATTTAAGTATAATTAAATTGAGAAATGTTCAGAAATGACTACTGCTGCAGTTCTTGTGTTTTAACTATATGGGGAAATATGATCCCTTTATGCATGCACCCTAAACCCATAAAGCCAATGTAGTGTGGCATAATACTTTTATTTGTATTATTTCTAAACCTTGTCCTTACACGGAAGACTGTTAAGTTTAAAATCCCACTGAGATATTAATGATTGAATAATTTTCACCATCGACTGGATTTGCTTAAATATTTCCCAGCCATTCTTACTAAAGGTTAACTGTTACAGTGGTGGGAAAATTGAAAACAACTCTCTTCCTGACCCAAATTCTTTTGAAAGACTTTTTCTCCTAAAAGGTGGGGGAGGGAGAGGGAAGAGCTGCAACTGGGTTTCCTTGTTTTCATTTGATCTCTTGGTCAATTTCTCCTAACTGCCCAATTTCATCACAAAAAAGAGACGGTACAGGTGTTAGGAATCCCCACCAGCCACCTAGGAATTTTCAGAAAGCAGAACGATTGATTCTAGATCCTAATTGTTCCAAAAGCGGGCAACATGATTTTGCAATTAAAATATTTCCAAAGACTGGACAAGGACCAGAATTTCCAGTCTCTTCAGGAAAGAGCCCTGAGACAATCACAACTTTCAACTTAAACCAAGCAAGCAAAAGCCTCTCCTCTTTTCTAAATGACTTTGCTCCTCATATTTTACTTCAAAAATATTAAGCATCCATGTCCACAACATTTAAATACGAGCCGATACACACACAAAAAAACGCTTACTAAGCCTTACACCTGGATTAAATGCTTACTTTTCTGCTTTCCCTGAAAGCCTGCTAAGCACAACCAACAAATTTCAGGGAATAACCGAGCCAAATGAGAGATGCAGTAAATTTTCTATGCAACTTAAATACGTTTTAAATTCACCAAGTAAGCAGGTAAGTTCATCTGACCACTTCCCTTGCAATCTAATGCAGTCATCATCAAACTGTCAACGGACATACTGCTGCAGTCGCTGATGCAGTAATTTGAAATAGCATTTTAGCAAAAATCACATCCAGATACATTTCCTCTCCAAAGAAAGGGAGCTTTAACAGAAGCCTTTACAGCTTTAATAAAATCATTGGCTTGTTCTAGTTCCATTTCGGGAAGGTTGTGAGGGAACCATAAATATGCAGAATTGAAGCGGGGATGCTGGCTCAAATTTAATTTCAGAAAAGTATTTTCAAATTATCAATAGCCTGGTTTTCATTGTAAATAGTAGATGTGCTAATGTCATGCTTATTTAGAAATCATTTTAACTGCATTTATTGATAACTGAATTAGAACTCAAATAACGCATTACCCAACAGTTTCAAAACATTTAATTTAATATGGGGTATAGCGGATTCTGATAGGCCTTGGGAACCCAGCTAATGATTTATGAGGTCACCACTTAGCACCCCTAGAAAGAGGTCCCTGTGCTCAGATTTGCTGCTTGCTTTTCTTTAATCAGGAGAGGGCGAATACATAACTTTGGGGTTTCACTAGTGCTCATAAAATCCTGCTAAAAAAATTATTCTCTTAGCAACAAAGTCTTTGACACTTTTTGTTTGACTTAATTTGGAGAGCATATAATGGGCTTTTTCGGTTGAATTTAACATCTTTCCCAGGACTGGAAGAAATCCCCACAGCCAGACCCAGCGGTGGAATTAGACCCTCTCCCAATCAAAACAGTTTACTGCCATCACAAGGGGGAAATATTGTTAATGGTGACATCCTTCTGATCGATTTCTGTGTTGGTGGAATAGGCAGAGCCCTGCATTGTTTGAGGATCCCAGGAACCATTGTTCTAGGAATACAACTCTCAATTACTTTTAACATTTTTTTAATGTAGTAGTCTATGTGGGTCCTCTAAGCATCTACACACACACATACACATACACTTTAAAAAATACATATATATATATATATATATATATATAGCATTGAGGAAAACTCGGGCCCACCGGATGTATGCAAATCCTACGTAGGTGAGTAGGGGCCGGGTTCCCAGGGGCTTGGGCAACCTCTTACCGGGACGTCCTCGATGGCGTGAGGTAAGGAATGGATCGGGAGGTCTCCGAGTCCTGAGCCGAGCCCGTGTGGGCCGTGCAGGAGGTCCTCGTGCCGTCGGTAATCCCTGCGAGGGTCCAGGCCGGACAACTGGTGGGGCAGTCCCCGGTGCGTGTGCAGAAGCCCAGACTCCTGGCTCTGCCTCTGGCCGGGCCAGCCCGGATGTTGCGGTTGCGGTTGAGCGTGCAGAGGGTTCAGGCTGTAGGGGTCGTTGACGTGGGAGTAAGGATCTTGCGACTGGGGATAGATGGGCTGGTAGGGCGGGGGGAAGTAGGGGGGCTGGAAGTCGGCATTGGGGGTGTGGGACAGCGGCGGGGCACTCGTGTAGGGAGATTGACCTACAGTGCCCAGCTGGGGCAACCGTGCCGTTCCGTTGCTGGTGCCGTCGTGACGGTCCTACAAGAGAACAAGTGGGGAAAGAATGAGTTGTCCACAATAAACACACTCACCAAGGGAGGAGGTGGGAGGCGAAATCAGCTCGAAGTGGTTCATTTTAGAAGAGACCCCGAAGTGGAAAAAAAGCCCTTCTAAAACGCAGAGGGATTTGTGCAAATGTGTGGGCACACGAAACTCCGCAGGCGTCTCTTTCAAAGGCAAGGAAAATGACAGAAAAGGGCCCCCAGAACACAACGCATTAAGCCGCAACCTAAAACCTCCCTCAAGCAAAATGACAACCCCTACTAAATATTAAACAACAGAAGCGGCCTTTTATTTACGCTCCCCACCCCCCCACCCCCCGACTTGAACTGCCAGCCCCTGCCTTATTGTTTATCCGGTTCCATTTATTTGGAGGGGTAAAAATCATAAACCTTCAGAAGCGGCTACCATTTCACTACTATTTAAATTGAAACTTATTTCGCAGAGGAGCTATGACGAACGCTTAGGTTTAAAAGACTAGTTTCGAGAAGGTTTTAACGGCAAGTTGGGGGTCGGTCTTTCCCACTTCCCGGGTTAGGAGTCTTTCCCTGCACTGGGTCCATTTATGGTTTGGATGGGGTGGTGGTGTGGGGGGGAGGGGGATGGCAAGTAAGGGTTTGCAATAGAAAGATCTGAGCCTTATTGGTTTTAAAAGAGAAAGGTGCACCCCAGGGCGGAGGCACCCCCCCTTCCACCCTAGCCCCAGAGGGCAGAAGAAACACCCGACTTTAAGTTCCTCTCTAGCAATTTGCTTGTAAAACAAGTGAACCGAGTTGGTTCCAGGTACTAGAAACCCTCCACGGTTCCGAAGGGCCCCGGGGGTACCAGGCATCTTGGGTTGTGATGAAGTATCAAACCTGAAGCGTCTCCGGAACCCAGGAAGACGGAAAATAAAGGCGAGCGTGGGGAGGAAAACGCCCTGAGAAGCGGCAGCTAGGTAGGTCCGCGCGAGGTGAGGCCGAGTGGGGGGAACGGTGCATTCGCAGGAGGGATGGGAAAAGAGAGAGGGGGAAGGAGGTGAGAGCAGGGTGCAAATGGAAGGAGGTGCCCCGTAGGAAACCTGGGCGTGCACCCGAAGGTCTCGGGCCGCTTCACAGTCCCGGGTTTCCCGAGTCTAATCCCTAAAGGAACGGGGGAGTGGGAGGGCGGGGGTGGGGGGGGAGTGGGACTCACCATCGCTGAAAAACTGTGAACTAACATCTGCGCGGAGTCTGGGCTAACCACTCAGAGCGAAAAAGACCCAGCCAAGCTGGAGACCCGGTTGCCCGGCCGCCCGAGCGCGCCCCACACAAAAGGCGCCGCGAGCCCCGCGCCCCCACCCCCCACCCCCGGACTCAGTCCTGGCGCCGACGCTCCGCGGGCGTCCGGGCCCCGCTCGGCTCCATCCGAACTGGAACCACCGATTCGTGCTGCGCCGCCAGTTGGTCGGACCCACACAGTCCAGTCTCTATCCTGGCGCGATGGGTTCGGATTCAAAGTTCTTGGGGGGAAAAAATAAAAAATTTGCCAACCCCAACACGGAAGAAGAAGAAGAAAAAAGTATGTGTGGATGTGTGTGTGCGTGCGTGTGCCTTAATCCGAGTCTCTTTTCTTAGCGGCGGCTTCGCTGGAGCTTCTAATACCCGCGCCGGGCAGCGTTCCGGGAGCCTCCTAATAGCAGATATTCATGACTATTAATATGACACGAATACTTAATACGGGAAGAATGCCTGGAAATGCAGCGTGAAGCGGCCGGGCCCCTCGCGCCGGAGCCGGCTCTCAATGCAGTCCATTGACGGCGCCTCAGTGTAGCAAATCGGAGGTGGGGCGAGGGCGCGCGCGAGACAAAAAGCGGGCGGGCGAGGGAGCGGGCGAGCGCGCGGGGGGCCGCGGCGCGGCGGCTGGCGAATCACAGGGAAGGGGAAACATTTTAAAAGGTGGCAGGGCCGGCCAAAGTGAAAGAGAAAGAGGGAGCGAGGGAGGCAGAGGAGAGGGAGGATGCGTCTGCGTGC
>PVJH01015630.1:0-52852 GCA_004026705.1 Nesogale talazaci | reverse complement strand
CGCCGCCATGCCCTCGGTGGCACTGGGTTAAAGCAGCCCCAGGAAATCAAGACACACACCCCAACCCCGGTTAGAAACGGTCCAGGTCTCCACCAGGACCTCCAGGCACATGCTGTTCCCCCCTCCCCCCAAAGCCCTCAGTCCAGGAGTCAGTGAGCACACCCAGGATTAGAAAGGCCCAGAAACAGCACACCGTGGGCTTTCTGGCCGCCCCACCCACAGGCTCGGAAGCAGGCACTCCCAGCCCCAAAACCAGAAGCTGCTGACAGGACAGCCACGGGCACAAAGGGGGGCACAGACCCCGAGTTACCTCGCGTGGATCGTTTCCCCGCAGGGGCTACTGTTCTCTGTCCTGTCTTGGCAGCTTCAAAAGAAAGACCCATAGAGAGCCTCATTACAATCAAGCTGACCGTGGCCTCGGCCAGGCCTTCTCCACGTGCCCAGGCCGGGCTGGGGTGCGCTCTGGGAAGAAGCAGGTGGGGGAGGAGAGAGCTGTCCTCCTGTCCTTGAGCTGAGAGGATCCCAAGAGCCACAAAGGGGGACAAGCCCCGTGCCCATCTGCAGATGCGTGGACAGCACCGTGCGGCCCCTCCGTGAAGCACAGTGGGGTTCTGAGTGACACAGCAGTTCCGGGGCTCTGAGCCCTCCCTCAGGCCGAGAGAAGCAGAGACTTGTCCTTCCACAGGAAGCCTGTGCCCAGAGCCCTGGCCTCCTGAGCGCCTCCATGGAGCAGACACCCCGCATCGCAGAATCTAAACCCCGGGAGGTAAGCAGGGAAGTGCTGGGCCTGGCTGGGCCTGAACACCAGGTGATCATTTGTCCCTGGGGGGTGCCAAGGATCACCAAGCTCAACGGCTAACTGAAGGGTTGCAAATTCAAAGCCCACCCCCCACACACCAAAAACAAAAGATGCCCCAGAAGAAAGTTCTGGTGCTCTACTTCCCCCAAACCAGCCACTGACCTCCTCTGGACCCCAATCCTTCTCTGACACATAGGGGTCCCCACAAGTCAGAATCAACTCAATGGCAACGGGTCTCTGCCTGGTGCTGTCGGGTTAAGCACTGGGCTCCTTGACTTCAAGGTCAGAGGTTCAAACCCATCAACCACTCTCAGGGAGAAAGATGAGGCTACCTCTTCTCATACAGATTTACAGTCTTGGAAACCCTGTGGAGGGTCTACATGAGTCAAAATCAATCCGATGGAAGTGGGCACTTTTTTTTTGGTGGGGGTGGGGAGGTGGCATAGACGGGCTGTTATTCTTACAAGCAAAATGGCTAAAAGCGACTGGATGAACTTCCTTGATAGGCACTCAAAACTGTCAGGAGCCTAAAGGAAGGGGCACAGAGTGGACGACTCATCTGAGACTATCAGGCTTTGTAGCGGGATCAGAACGCCCCCAGCAAGTTAAGCTGCCCGGTGGCCGTGCCCTGTGTGAGGTTGCCCAGGCTGCTGTACCGTGGCCAGCAACAGTGGCCACCGAGCTCCACCTCAGAAACTTGTCCAAGGCTCAAAAGCAAAACAAACACTGTAGTGCTTGGGCCAGGTGCTGACCAACTCCCAGGGGCTACTCCTGTCCGGGGGCCTTCAGAGGTCAGGGGGGAGCTCCCTGCGGTTGCTGTCTGAACCCACCCCGTGGGGCAAGAGCAGCTGTGGCTTCGAGAGAGGGTACAAGCAAGGGTCACTGAGCAGAGATGGGAGCGGTACTGACCACTCATCTTGGACCATCGGGCTTTGTGGAGGGTTGAAGACAACGGACCATTCTTCTTACCAGTGCTGGGCGGTGTCTTGGGAGTGGGGGTGGTTTTCGATGGGATCCTGGTGGCATTGGCTGGGCCTTTCTGGCCGGGAGGGGCAGCTCCCCGGGGTGTGGCAATCTTCGTTCCAGGTTTCTCTGCCCCCTGTAAAGCGAATCAGGGCACAGTGGTTTTTGACGCTGGGAAAACGTTCCTGTCATCAAATGCCAAGAATGGGAGGGACTCTGTCTCCTGGGTGGAGCATGTGTCTGCTGGGGTTTGCCAGGCACACAAGTGCACAGCCCCTCCCACGCGCCAGGTGCCCAGACCACAAGGACCCCCAGAGGAATTGTTTACATTCGTGATTGGCATGACAGTGCTTACATGTTTTTATAAGAAGGTGATACAACTTATGAAAATGATCCAGTCCATGATCCTCTCAGGGACACTCAGTGGGCCGTGCCAAAGGGGACATGGATTTTCTGACTCTAAATATGTATTGAGGTGACTGGCAGTTGGTCTCTCCAGAAGCACTCGGTCTATGGAGGTACATTTCAACTTGACCAAGAGCTTTGGACAGAGCTAGGCCATTTTCCTTGTTTCTCCTCTGAACTACTCTGAGGCTTCTGTGCTGTGAGGGGTGCTCAGGCCTGAGCAGGTGGACCCCAGACATCTGTTATGACATGGACCAAAGGTTTCAAGAGCCTGTTGGCACAGCACAGATGACTGGTCAGGGCCAGTTTCTGGGCTTGGTGGCCGGGCAGCTGACCTTCAGACACCACACAAACTCAGATTGACTGCTATTAACCAAGGCCCTTGAGATGGTTCGGGAGGGTGGGGAAGGCAGGTGCTGGGGTACAGGGAGGCCGCCCTGCCCAAAGGAAGGCCATCTGGAAACGTTTCCCGTCATGAAGTCAGGAATGGATGAAGGAATCCAGTTAGAAGGGCTCCCCTTTTCAGAAAGCAGGCTCCCACCTGGTGCTACGAGAGGCTAAGGGAGAGGACAAGCCTGGTTCCACAGCCCTTATCTTGCCCCTCTTGGACCAGAAATGTCGCCGTTCTACACGGCGCTTCCAGGAGAGCCTCTCTGCGGATGGGTGCCACCACAGGATCCCCGAGAACCGACAGCTGACACCTGAGGATGGCCGGGGAGCTGCCCGGTGCTTTTCAAAGGAGGTGTCCTTACCTTGCATTTCAGCTCCGGTGCTCCAGAGCTGCCGGTTCGGGGTGTGACAGATGAGACGTGTTTAGGAGAGGAAGATGGCTGTGGGCACTCGGCAGGGCTGGAGGGTTTGATCAAAGGGTCTGAGCTACCAGGAGTGGGGCGTTTGGGGCAGGGCCTACTGCTCAGAGTTCTAGCGGAGCAAGGTGTGGATGTCTTAAACATAAACATACATAAAATCAAAATAAAAGCCAGCACATCAGGGAGGGGAACAAACTGAAAAAGGACGGTGACTAAAAATAAAGGTTTAAAGCTCCCAGCAGTTCACAGCCTGTACCCTCAGTCGGTAAGAATAAGCAAGTGACAGCACCCACTGTGGACCCGTAGATGGGTGTCAGTTCAATCCTCAGACTGTCGCGCCCAGAGCTGATGGCCATCGAGACATTCACACATGCTGGAACTTGCTAAGAGGAGGGACCAGGGGTCAACCTCCTTCTATGTCTTCTCGCTAGTCCGCCGGGCCGTCTTGCAGTCCCTTCTTTGGCGACCACTGATGTACAGGTGGTTTGCACCCAACAGGTCAATGGAGAAGACATCTCCAATGTGTGCAGGGCCAGAAGCACCCCAATTTCTGCTCTGTTCCAAGTGAGGAAAGTTCGCGTGTGCCAGCTAACCATTGGTCCTCTTCCTCCAAGTGACAGAATCAGAGCTGCACAAGTCAGGGTTGTGCTCATTCGAAACTTTAGAGCAGGGGTCTTCAAATTTTTTAAACAGGGGGCCAGTTCACTGTCCCTCGGACCGTTGGAGGGCAGGACTATAGTTAAAAAACAAAACCTCTATGAACACATTCACTCCAGCCCAGGATGAGTCAGCTGGTAAGCAGCAGCAGCAGCATAAACACCCAGTGGGTGGGGTAAATATCCTTGGTGGGCCGTGGCCCGCAGACTGTAATTTGAGGACCCCTGCATTAGAGGTTCTGCCTGGCTCTGACCACCTTCTCTCTCTCTCTCTCTCTCTCTCTCTCTCTCTCTCTCTCTCTCACACACACACACACACACACACACACACACACACACTTTCTTTCTGCTGAAAGCCTCAAATAAAGGTAATCTGAATCCAGCCTGTGAAATCTGACCCTGATGTCAATCCAATGTTCACGCCTGAATCTACCCAGTCAACCAAAGGCAACAGCCAGGGCGGGGTTAGTGGCCTCAGAGGCTCACGGAAAAGATACAGTGGGTGGCGGTTGACACATGTGGTTCGAACCAACTACTTCCTGGAAGGCGTTGATGGGGGCCCTGGCCCTCCTGGAGGAGAGTGGGTTGGAGAGGGCAGGGCTCCACCTTCAGGAATGAAAGCAGAGAAGCTAAGACTGGAGGTACTCCAGAGAGGGAGCCATCACAGAACAGCCTGGAAACATCGCTAGGCAGCTCACGCTTGGTTCCTCACTGCTCCTTGGGACCCCGCTGAAGCAACTGAAGCCCTCTCTGTGGCCTGTCTGGTGAGGAGAACCCCAGGGATGGGCTGTGGTGAGCGAGGGGAGAGGCAGGTTGGTGACAAGGAGAAAGAGCTGTAGGACGGGTCGGCTGAGGTTTATGGTAAACCTGCCCCAACTGGACCGGACTGTGAGCAACCCCTGGCTTGTGTGTACTGAATGAGGGACTCGATGCATGGAGGAGGCAGGGAGAGCCTCTCAACCAGCCCGGCTAGATGTCTGCAGGGCCCTCCGCTGCCTCCCCAGACTCATTCTCAGTAGATGGCTGCAGGCAGTGGCCCTGAAACACCATGCCTGCCCCACTCTGCCCAGATCCCATCTGCTTCCAAGACATATTCGGGGCTCCAGGATTTGCTCAAGCCCAAATGTTTCAGGCAGAATTTATGTGGGAAAAATCCCTGTTAGCCTTAAGGAAAACAAGTTTTCACTTCAGGTCGGGGTGGGATTTTCCTGGAAAAGAACCCACAAGACTACGGGAACGTTTTCTGGATTCCAAGTCACTCGGGCAGGAACGACCTCGGAGGTGAAGGTGGAGGAAGACAGGCCTGGTTGTGAATGTGGCCTTGGGGCAGGGAGCCAGCCTCGCCCACAGTTCCTGGGCTGGTTCTGAAAGCTGACCAGGACGCACCTTGATCATCTCCCGGCCGCCATCTCAAGATGGGTGAGCCACCACACTTCTCAGCTCCCCCCTTCAGCTGCGTATCAAGCTTCCTCCCCTCTAACATCCATCCTTTCGAGCCAATCTACTCACAGTTCTTGAATGTGCGTTGCTTGTTCGTGTTTCCAGGTCTGTGTTGGGCTGTCCCTCCCCATGGATGATTTTCCCCCTTCCTGCCTCACCCAGTCTTATCTGCCTTCCCTTCATGGCCGACCTCGTGGCTCGTTCTTCCCTAAGGGCTTTTCTGGAACATTCCGCTCAGGTTGGAGAAAGCTTCCTTGCTCTGCGTTTCCTCAGCCCCCTACTTAGATGCTATTTCCTACACATCACAGATGACATGGATACATAGCACAGAACCTCGCTCTCTAGCAGGAAGCGTCTGATGTGCACGACCCATGCTCTATGACAGAAAACCCACATGTCCCTACCGTAGGATGAATGTTGCATGTCCACAATGACAATACCATGGCATTTTAGGAGTATGAATTCATGACTTTGTCGGGTGCCCTTACCTGGAACAAGGATCCGTCCGCATGGATAAATGCTAGACCTTTCTTTTTAAGCTTGCACACAAGCACGTAACACTCCAGAATGGCGGCTGCGCTTTAGTGACATGCGCCCCACCCGTATGACGTGCGAGGATGAACCCCGATGTTCCTGGTGAACTCGGCCGGCACCGGGGCGTCTTGGCGTCGCCAGCTTACCTTTGCTTTCTTGTCATCGTTTCCGGTCCCCTCTTTGCTTTTACTGACCATGCGAGCTGGCGAAACAGAACAGGAGAACGTGTGTTACAGCCCATCCTCCCCGCGCCCCCGCAGCCAGAGCCCCGCAGACGTTCCCCAGGTCGGGGCTCGGGCTTGGCAGAAACCTGGTTCTTGTTTTCCCCCACTTGCGTCTGTTAGGCCTCACGCGGTCAGTATTGACACAGCAAGCTGCTGGGTTGCCTGGTGCAACCTGGTGAGAGGGACGAGCGAGCAGGCTGGCCGAGGGTGGGGACATGCAGAAGGGACACGGCAGCAACGGTTTCAGGCCCGGGGGCTGTCCGAGGCAGGCGAAGTCCCCCTCAGACTGAGAGCCTCACCACCTGCCCGCTTCTCCTGACCTCTGCCAGGTGGCCCCAGGCAGCTAAGGGCGACCCCGTTTTCACAGGGCCGCTGCACAGGACCCAGGGCAGGGATGGTTAAGCTCACTCGGACACTGGCTAACCTGCAGGCTGCCCCCCTCTGCTCAGGCTATTGCCCAAGGGTCAGCCTGGGCTACACCTCTCTTCTTCCTGGCAGCCAACACCCTCTAGGCCTTTATGACAGACTGGGGCCACCTCTATGTCCCCTGCCCCATGCCGCCAGTGTGACAGAGCTCCTGCTGTCCATCTTCTTGGGTCCTCTCCGGCTGGCCATCTGCCACCAGCACAGGTAAGCTTGGATGAGACACCGGTGTACCCTGAGGCTAGGTTGTATCCCCCGAGGCTGCCCCGCCGGCCCCGGGGCTTCAGTCACCGGCCCACTACTCTCAGACATGCCCTCTGGGCTGGTGGTGACTCTTCCAACAAGTCTTGGAAGGGGACGGTGGCTAGATATGGAGTCAATTGTGACTCACAGTGACCCCATGTGACAGACTGACCCAGAGGGGTGTTGGTGGCTGTCTCTACAGAGACAGAGTGCCCGCTCCCACGGGGCTGTTGGGAGGAGGGGAGACTCACGCTGCCAATCTTTCACTCAGAAGCCAAGCTCTTACCCAGTGGCTCACCAGGGCACCTTGAAAGGGACAAATAGCTGTTCTTCCTGAGCAATCTGTATCTCCTTCCCCCCCAACCAGCCTGAAACAGTTTTCAGCCAACACCATACCGCTCACATCTGGACTGTCAAACTTGACTGCCAGTTGCTGAGTTTAGAAGCCACAACAGCTTGGTGAGAGGCACCTGCCAGCATCACTTCCACGGACAGCCACCGATGGGAACGGGCTGTTCTTCTCCTGGGTCTCACTCATGCCCTGTGGGCCCCGAGCCCTGAGCCATGGGTGCTTTTCCCTGCCTGTTTGCCATGAGAGATCTCCAGACTGGCCAGCCCTGCTTCCTCCTCGAGCCCCGAAGCGCTCACAGCACTCAGCCGCTGCAGTTGAAGGCGTTCACACACTGATGCCCGAGGGCGCCCAAGACTCTGGGTCAAGCATCCGACAAGGCCAGCATCTCCCAATTTGGGGTTGGACCTTCTCAGAGGGTCACATGGGGGCATTAGGGCATGAGAACCTCTGAGAACTCCTGCCACAGCAAACCCTGGTTACAACTGTCTGACGAGCTTGTCCTTGGGCAGACCTGGACCTGGACCTCTCTTTCCCTGTGACAGACCTAGTTCCAGATCATCACGGCTTCAGAAAACACTGTAGTAAATGGTTCAAGTTGCAGTGACGTGTCCCTAACATTCTGGAATGTCAGCTATGTCAAAATATTGACGTTCTCTAAAATAATAGATTTCAAAATGCTTCTTGACAAGTAGAATCTAAGGAATATCGAACGAGTGTTTCCCAAGGAGAGCTCAGTAGCACCAAGCACTGGGCCCGGCGAAGAATTCAACAATGCCTGCCATGACGGGTTTCCTGGAAACTGTCCTCTCTGTGACTGGACACAGAGGTGTTGACACCCCTCGTCCACCTCTTCAGATCCTGAGGACAGCTGGGGACCAAGGATCGGGGCTCAGGAAGGGCAGAGGCCTCTGCAGCACCCACACAGGGAGGAAAAGAGGTCTGAGCCACAGGGAGGAGGGAGTTTCTTGGGACCAGAGTCTGACTGGCTTCGCTGGTTCACCTCTAACAAGACAGGGTGAAGTGGGGGTGGGAACCTGTGACGCCAAAGGCTCAGCCTAAGCTCATGGTCCCTCCCGAAGGCTGGTGTCCACCTGCAGTGGGAGGGCGACAGGCAGGGGCCCCCTGCGCCTCTGTGCTCCAAGAGCACCCTTCAGCCTCTTCTGGGAGGCTGTGGCAGACAGAACTGTGCAGGCCTTCCTGGGGTCTGTCTGAATGGAGCACCTTCACTTAACTATCGGGTGGCCTTCCTGCAAGCTTTCCTTCTGAGCCTCAGTTTCCCCATCTGCAAAGTGGGGTGGATGACCCTTAACTGGAAGAGCTGTCAGCCTCCTAAGCAAGGAGCAAGCCCTCAAAAGTGGGGAGGAGTTACGCTCTCTGTGGAGTGGGCCCCTTCCCCCCCACCCCCAACCTGCAGTGGGCTGAGGGCCCCACCACAGGTCCGGGCCCTGAGCTGTGGGAGCAGAAGGCAGGAAGCATCGGGTGGGGTGTGGGCAGCATGCAGATGGCCGGCAAGCGTGAGCGCGCTCGTGCTGCCAAATGCACGGAGGGGAGCCGCGCCGCCCTGTCGTCGGTGGGTGCAGCGCTGTCCTGGGGCCCTCAGAAGCAGTGGGAGCGAAGAATGCGCTGGAAGCTCAGTGGTGGCGCCCGCAACCTGGGAGAGGCGCAGGCAGTCCCCTGGGACGTGCGAGGGAGCTTGAGGCACAGACCTTTGAGTTGTGGTACTCGGCTGACCGGCCTGCCCTGCAGCCCAGCTGCAGGATGCTTTGGGGAAGGTTCTGGAAGGTCGGTCTCTTGGACGTCCTCGTCCACAGCGGAACTTGGGGACGTGGGCTCCTCTCCAGGGCTCCTGGGTGGTGGGGTCGTTCCTTCCAAATTCAGCTCGGAGCCTTCCCTGGCTTCCTGCACGTTGGCTTTGATTTCCACTTGGAACGTGAACTCGGCTGGGGCCTCATGTTCCTCTGCTGCCGGCTCGGTGCTGGACCCGTCGGGCTCTGGGACCTCGGTCTCTGTGGGCACTTGGAGGAGGAAACCGACAGGGAGGGGGATGGCACCCTCAGCTGGGAAGCCCAGGGGGCCGCTAGCCTGGCTGGGCACGGCCTGGGGAGGTGGCCCCGCAGGGGGTTAGGCGGCCAGTGGCCGCGGGGAATCCTGGGGTGAGGCCTCATCGATGTCACGGTCTTCATCGACCTGCTCTTGGCCCTCCAGGCTCCCTTTGCTCGGGCCTCCCATCAGAAGGGACCCCATAGCGGGCAGGTCTTCCAGGTGGCTTCTGCCATGACTTCAGACCCTGGGTCGGGCGGGTGGTCTGTGCGGGGGCCTCCAGGCACGATGGAGGGTCCCTGCATGTGGGCAGCCAGGTGCGGGCTCAAGCTCAGGACTCCCGGACCGGGGGTCTTTCTGCCCGAGGGCGATGGCTCCCAGAGAAGGCCTTCGTGGGTCACCTTGTGGCTCTCAGGCTCCGTCTGAAAATCTCGGCAGCTGGCCCCCTGCCAGGCCACATGCTCCTGGGTCCACTGCGCACGTTCCTCCTGTCCGCACGCTGCCGGATGGGCTTCCCAGGAGCCGCGTGCAGGAGCAGCCGCCGGGCGGACGGGATGAGGCTTCTCAGAAGCTTCTCTGCTGTGTCCGAGCTGACCCTGCGTGCCAGGCACGTTGGCCAGGAGCCCCAGCCCCTCAGGCGCCTCCCTCTGGTGGGCGTCTGGGTTTGGGAGGCAGTGGTTGCAGGTGGCTAGCAAGGACTGGCCATTGTTGAAGAGTGGGAGGAATACATGTGGGCAGCGACATCCACCCCCCTGGTGAAACCGAGGGCTCCACTGCCATCTGCATTGAGGGGGGTCCTGCCACTCACTGGCTCGGTGGTCCAGAACCAGCGCCTGCCCATTCTGGGCTGTGGTGTCTTATCTGGTCTTGGATCTGGTACCCTTTGAGGGTGCTGCTGGGTGGGCATTATTTCTCTGCCTGCTGGTGGGCCCTGGTTGACACAGAACTTGCCAGTGTCCGCCAGGGTGGCCCCTCCTAAGCCCACTCCAAACCAAGCCTAACACACTGCCGTGAGTCCATCCCCACTCGGTAGGGGAGGGAGGGCGGGGGGGGGGGGCAGAGTAGGGCTGTCCCTATGGATTCCAGAATCTGTCCCTCTTTTTTTTTTTTTTGGGGGGGGGGCATCACTGCTCTCCGGTGGTGGGAGTAGAAGGCCCAGCCCCACTGCTGGAATTGAACCTCTGTCCCAGTGGGCGCAGTCCTGCGCACAACCACTACGCCACCAGGCTCAGCCCCAATCTGTCCCTCTTTAGGGGAGTAGACTGTCTAGTCTTTCTCTCGATTAATCCACCAGGCCTTTAGAAACACCTCCTTCTTCCCAAGGCCTGGGAACAGGGATTGGAGTTCCCCGCCCCCTCCCCAGAAGATTCTGGTCCTGGGATAGAGCCTGGTTTGAGTGTGGGAAGGGGCTCCTTTCCCCTCCTGAAATCAGTGCTTCCTTTCTGGCAAGTGAGCCTGAAGGTGCTCACGCCAGCCCTGCCTTCGCGGTGTGTCCTGAGGGACACGGAAAACACAGACGTCTGACCGTCAGGAATTGAGAGAGCCTTTCTGCCTTCCTCTGTGAACAGAGGTCACCTTGGGAGACATCCCAGTCATCGATAAGAGCAAGTCTTTGGCCCTGGGATAGACCACATGGTCGTCAAGGTTCTGAACGAAAATGGCCTTGCCAGTCCTTCTGGACCTCCTGTGACTTTAATCTAGAGGAATCCATGTAAGTGACTATATACTAACTCGTGTCCGCATACGCTTTGTGGGGCTGTCTCAGTCACGTGACTTCCTCTTTGTGTATCAGGGTTAAGAGAATGATGCTGTTTCCTTTTTCTGAAAATTTTATTTATTTATTTATTTATTTATTTATTTATTTATTCATTTATTGGGGGCATCATTGCCCTCAGGTGGTGGGAGTAGGAGGCCCAGCCTTTGCTCCGTGGAGCTGGAATCGAACCTCCATCCTAGTGGGCCGCAGTCCCGCGCACAACCACTACACCACCGGAGCTCCACTTATTTATTTTTTTAATGACCTCCTTTTTTAATGACTTCCAATGTCCCACTGAACCCTAGAGAATAACCCAGCTAACCCCCCAGCCTCTCCTCCAGAGGAAACTCGGGCCCCAACGTCGGAGGGCTTTGAAAAAAGGAGTGACTGGTAATTAGCAGGAAGAGGATGGGGGAACGTGTGCCTATTTGCACACAGGTATGTACGTGGGAGCGCACACACCTAGCTCACACATGAACCAGTCCCTCTCCCCCAAGTCTGCGTGGTGCACGTTGGCCATGACCAAGGGGTCCAGCCCAGCTCTGATCCCTCCTAGCCTGTGCCAGGCTGGGAGCTTCCTGGTAGCATCCACCAGGTGCCTGCCTCAGAGCAAGAGGTCAATAGTGGTATCCTGCCTGGATCAACCAGTGTTTCCACAGGGTCTGCAGGCCTGGTCACACTCCGGGAAGACAAGCTCCCACCACAGGGGTCCTGGGAGCAGGCATGCAAGAAGGCGAGCCGAGCGGCAAGTCTGAGCCATGACTACCCAGCAGATCAGAGGCCCTGGAGCTGCTGGTGATCAGATTGTAGAGAAATCCAGGTTTCCATGGCCTTCCAGAAAGGTCTCTTCTCCCAGAGTTTCCTAGAAATTGTTCTTGACCGGATGTTGCTCTATTTTGAAACACGAAGAGACTTTTTTTGGGGGGGAGGCATCACTGCCCTCTGGTGGTGGGAGTAGGAGGCCCAGCCTTTGCTCCTGTGGAGCCGCTGCTGGAATTGAACCTCCGTCCCAGTGGGCCGCAGTCCCGCGCACAACCACTATGCCACCGGGGCTCAGCCCCGACTAAGAGACTTTAAAAGAGCCCCATAACAAAGAGATGAGAGCCCTACCTATAAAACTGAAACCTACCTTATAAAGTCACTGATACATGATTGTGTCGCATGTGCTGATCAATGAGGACCCTGAGACGACTGATTGCAGCTACATTCCATGGGGAAGCAACCGGGCCGGAAGAAGAGCCGACTCGGTCCCCAGGATAAGGTGACATGCTCTGTAAATATTAATATCACCATAGGACTCTCTGGGTGAGGGGCAACCCAGAGGTAACTGTGTCTGGGCCCAGCACAGCATGATGACCTTCAGGGTCTAGATCAAGGTACCTCCTGCCCCCTCCGAGAACCTGCACCATGTGACACTTGGGAAAGAAAGATCTGGCCCCTTGGTTTTACTCTCAGAGATGGGTAAAGCCTTTTCTGGATCTTAAAATAAAAAGATAGTTGTGGTTGAGGTGCTTCTGATGTGTGGCAACCCCTTACGTGCCAGAGAACTTGTTCCACGGGGTTTCCAATGCCGATATGCTGAAGGCTGTAATATTACCAGGCTTCCTCCATTCACTCCACCCCCAATTTAACCCCTGAATAGATTCCCGATCCTTAATATTTCAGTTAGTCAAGTGGGCGACCCTTCACATACTAAAAGTCTTTCATATTTTATTCTCAGAAGACCGCAGCTCCTCCCAGAAATATGTTTCTGTCCTAGGTGCTGAATCCCAAAACCAAACCCAACCAAAAACTCACTAACATCGAATTGATGCCACTCACAGGGACCCTACAGGACACAGTCAAACCACCCGACAGACCGTCATCTTCACTGGAGGAAGCGGCCACGTCTTTGTCCTGTGGAATGCGGGTGGGTTTGAACTGTGGACCTTTGGTTAGCAGCGCGGCACTTAACCAGGGTGCCACCAGGATTTTATTTCTGGCCTTCAATTTTGCCTAAGTCAACAAACATGGCCTAGAAGAAGCACAGGCATCAGAATTCTAGTTATTTAACAGCCTGGGGTGGTCTACCAACCTCGGGATTGGCCGTAGGAGCTCGCCAGGCACTCTGAAGGACAGAGATGAAGGTATTTGCTCCTGGAAAGATTTAGAGCCTTGAAAACTCTCTCTCTATGGCCACCATGTGTTACGATTGATTTCCTAGTAGGGGAGGGGGGGGTAGTAGATGGGCTACACCCACGGTTCAGTCCGATCCTGTCTCTTTAAAGTATTGTAAAGCAAGCAGGTTGCTCGGAGGACTAAGTTGCACCTGATCCAGGTCAAGGTGTTGTCAATCGATTCCTACGCACGTGGAAGTCAGACGTTGAATGAGGGAGACCCAGGAAGAATGGACGCGTTTGACCTGTGGTGCTGGAGAAGAACGGTGAGGGTATCGTGGACTGCCCAAAGAGCAAACAAATCCATCTTGGAAGATGGACAGACAAAACACTCCTTAGGGGGGAGGATGGCGAGACTTCACCTCGTGTCCATTGGACATGCTGTCAGGAGAGGCCAGTCCCTGGAGAAGGGCATCATGCTTGGGCAAGTGGCCGGGCAGGAGTAAAGAGGAAGGCCCTGGACAAGACGGATGACAGATGCTGCGACACTGGGCTCAGACGTAAGCACAACCGTGAAGGTGACGTGAGAACCGGGCAGCGTTTCCTTGGGTTGTATGTTGGGTCCCTGTGAGTCGGACCCAATTGACAGCACAAAACAACAACAACAACAACAACAACAACAATGCCTTGTCTAATCTCTTTTGAAGCTCCTGATCAGCCTAAGAACGGAAGCATGTCTTCCCATGCCATGTGAGGTGCCCCTCTGGGAAAAGGAATATGCAGGCCAGGCTCATAACGCCCTCTAGAGAGGCCTCTCCAGACTGGTCTGGGTGGGTGCCAATCAGTCGACGCCGACACAGAGCAGCCACAGGTGGCAGCCTAGAACTGGCCCATAGGGTTTTCTTGGAAGAACGATCTTCCGGTCTTTCTCCTACCGAGCAGCTAGGTGGGTTTGAACCGTCAAACTCCGGGTTAGGATGCGAGTGCGCAACCTCACTGCTACCAGACCGCACCAGTGGAGGCGCCAGAGAGCAGTCCCGGTCTGCAGAAACGAACACCTTCCCAGCTGTTTCATGATCTGGGAGCATCGGCATTATACACTGGACTCTCCTGGTCATTTCCCCAGCAAATGGGAGAAAACAAACCCAGCCCATTCTGCCTCTCTCTCTCTCAATGACTCACTTCCTAAAAGGAGGAATCGTCAGATGTCTCAGTTAGGTGTCTTAAGATATTTGGAATGGTAGGTTTTAGACAGCTGCTTTACTTGACCAGAGCAATGCTGATCTCTGAGAAGACAAATCTTATGAGGGTTGAAGGTGACCCAGGAAAAAGTTCAAATGAACAGGTTGGGTGATGAGCTGCCTGAAACCATGCTCCTGGGACAGGTCAGAGAGGCCTCGTCAGACAGACCTGATCCCCTATTGGCCATGTGTTCTTGACTCTCAGGCTCCTTTGAGGGCACTGACCCCCTTAGGAAAGACTTAGAAATGGCTCTAGAAGGAAAAGGCTAGGATTCTTTCTAGCACTAAGAAAATACTTTTGATAGGCATGGATCTCCTAAAATCTGCCCAGGACCCTGTGAATTAGGGGGGAGCCCCCCAATTCTAACCCTTTTCAGGGAAGAGCCCTACTGAGTGTTCCTTTCCCTCCTCCCAGTCTCCAAACCATGGTAGGCAATTCTAGTCCACTGACCTTGGGTCACGTGTCCGACAGCTTGATCTTCCATGTTGGGGGTCTCTCCAATGCCGGCTTCTTCAGCTGGTTTAGGCATCCACAAATGAAAAAGAGAAAAGCAGACGTTGCTGTTGTTATTAGGCACAAAGCTCTCTGCATCTTCTGGTGTTTCCCCTGAAACCGCCATGAACGGCACACCTTGAAAGTACCCAGGTCCGGCAAATCGATCTGGTTTTGTTGAACATTGTTGGGGATGTTGATGGAAACAAAAAAAGGTTTATGAAAGAAAACACTCGGAAGCCAAACAGTTTACAAGTGACTATGACCTCGCGGGAAAGAGTTTCTCACAATGGGTCCAGGACCCTGGAGCAATGATGACTGCGGTAGGTGAAGTCAAAGAAGCAGTTTGTGGTTGAGTCATTGCCAAGGGACTCTGTCTCGTCACAGTTGTGGTACTCAGAGGGGCAGACAGGATCCAGGAAGGAAGATATATGGACGATGCCAGACCAGGCTGCACCATTGGTTTTACTTCTCTGAACTTCTATTTCCTCACCTGGTACTCCCAGTGATGTTACTAATTCATCTTTTTTTTTTTTTCCTTTTTTACCAATTTATATTGTAGGAGGGTGATGCAGGTCAGTAAGATTCCTTGTGGGAACATGTTTAGCAAAGTACCTAGCATCTGGTAGATACTTCAAAGCTGTTGAGTTTCTTTTCTCTAAACTACTGGACAAATCCTTTGGACCACATTAGCCCAGAACATATGCTACCTGGCTGGAGGGAAGGCAACAGTTTGGGGGGGGGGGTGTCATCCTGAGCTCCCCACACACAAACTGACCACAACAATAGTGCCAGAATAAATAAATCAACCTAGAATGTTGATTTCCACATCAGGAAAAATTCAACTATTGCTACTGGACAGTAAAAACAGTCATCCAGAAGAAGGAGTTTAGGGGCTGAGCCCCGGTGGCATCGTGGTTGTGCGCGGGACTGCGGCCCACTGGGACGGAGGTTCAATTCCAGCAGTGGGGCTGGGCCTCCTACTCCCACCACCGGAGAGCAGAGATGCCCAGAAAAAAAAAAAAAAAGGAGTTTAGGACACAAGGTGGGCACCCATGAACACCTACTGGCTCCAGGACACCAGATGGATCAAGACTCCTCCATTGACGAAGACAGAGCATGTTGCTGCCTTTCAGAGATGCGACAGAATGCACCACCAGTCTTATGTCCCAAGCTCAGCTGAGGGGTCATCGCCATGGGAAGCAGAAACCAGAAGGTCCCACCAGCGGCCAGCCACAAGTCCACCAGGGAGAGGAGGAACATGGAAAAAGAAAATCCCTGGAATCCCTGACAGCCACATCCTGGCCTCATAAACATTCAGGCAGTCAGCAACTGCAGGCAACCGTGGGAAGACAAGAGAAGGTTCCAGCTGTGGCCTCAGGACCTCACCGCTAGCACAGCTTCCCGGGCACAGCTTCGCCATCTGACAGCATGCTGAGGCTGGAGGCACGGCTCTGAGGGCAGGCTGGCTTTGAGTTTGCTTCTGACAAAAGCACGGGAAGAGGGGCTCAGCGTGGCAAGTCTGGTTACATGGTCACAGCCCATCAGGGCGGAAGGCACAAGGATAATGTCACTGCCGGGGTCACTCTGCTTTCACGTGCCGATGCAGAGCCGAAATCTCCTGGTCATGGGTCAGAAGAGGGAGTCTGAGGCATCTCTTCACAGCCTTCTCCCCGCAGGACCCAACAAAGGAGGTGCCCAGTGCGCCAGTGGCCTGTTCCTATCACAGGCCTCTCTATGTCCCTGAAGGGCGTTTTATGGGGAGCCAAGGGCGAGTGTCTCTGCAGGGGCCACATTGATCACGTGGAAGTTTCAAAGTCCGTCTCTGGAGCCCAGCTCTAAACCCCCCAGCACACTGAGAACATAGTCGAGAGGAACAGTGCTTCAGAGAGAGGGACTATGTGCGGTGTCCGCTCAAAGGAGGACTTGGGGAAGGGCCACCTCCTATCTCTAAGCCAGCACAAAGGTGCCAAGGCATCCTTGGGGGTGCACGTTCCCCGTGGTGAGGGGGCTTGGAAGAAGGAAGTCAGAATTCCATCCAGGCAAAGTAGAGGCGGTAGACCAGGAGCCACGGGCCCAAAGTTTGTTTAGGCAAAGACTATCAGCAAGTTTGGGAAGGAACGGCGCTGGGCTCAGGTTAGGGAGAACCTGGGGGCCTTAGAGATTATCTTAGAGGGAGGCAGCCCACCTCAGCAGAGTTCTTCAGGGAGTGAGCCGAGAGTAAATTTTGGCCGGAAAACAGTATGGAGGAAGAGATCTCCAGGTGAGACGAACTGGAGAGGGTGCAGGAGTGGAAGGAAGAGTCAAGGGTTTCAACCAAGCTCCCAAGAGACAGAGTCAATTGTACCTGACACCGGAGTGCCGAGCGGGAGGGCAGCTCGCCAAAGAGCCAGTAGCCAGAGCTTGCCTGCGTTCCTGCCCTCCTCCCCCGCCCCAAGCATAGAAGGGAGCTGGGAACTTCAAGTGCTCCATGTGCCAGGACATTCTCATGGGCATTTCCAGGCTGTGTTTTGTGACGTGAGGAGACTAATGTATTTTTGATTACCTAGGAGTTACAACAAATAAAAACAAAAAAAGCCAGCATTAGCTGGCGCGTGCACTGGGCAGTCGATCTTCCCCATAGTATAAATTATGAAAGGGCAGTTGGAGACAAAAATTAAGTTACTCACATTTCCCCCTCCCTGTCCCCCCAGAGAATCTGTTCCAGAGCTTTCCAAGGCCCTTCATACTCAAGGAGGAAGTCCTGCTTGGCTTTAAACAGCCCCCTGCACCCATCTCAGAAGACGTCCTTCGACTTTCTCCCGACAAGCAGAGAGGCACCTGGGAGGAGTTGGGGGCAGGACCGCCCAGGCATCCTCTGTCCTGCACATGCAGAGCCCCCGAAAACCCCACGGGCTTCCCCCAGGCTGCAGTGAGCGCTGTCTTTAGGGAAGAAGCACACATTCTGTCATCATCCTCTCTCCAGTGCTGTGGAAAGGCGGTCCAGCACTCTCCTACCGGCGTCTTCCGTCCAGCCAAGCCAGTGCTGGACCCTTTCCAGTACAGAGGACGAGTGGGGAATGGCAGCGAGCGCACTAGCCTGTGCTGGCCGCTCCCCAAAGGCCTGCCCACCACAGCCGCAGCCAGGGCTGGGCAGCTCGCGGGAGCATCTGTGGCCGCAAGTGCAGGGCCTCATCTGACCTATGCCTGGTCATCTGTGGTGACGGGACAGTCTTGTGATGCCTGCTCTAGGCAGAAGTGTTTGTGAAGGGCGCACAGTTCCAGAAAGAGAGGCTGGACTACAGACCTCTCTGTGTCGCAGAGCGAGGGGGACACGGCGATCCTCAAGCAGTGTGGTCAGTTATCTGGAGCCTGCCTCCTGGGGACCCAGCCCCCTGGGAGTAGACCCTGCTGCAGGGCGGGCGGCGCCCAAGCAGGAGGGTGGGCTTGGTCTCAGGTGTGAAGACGCCAGGTGTGTGTCACCAGCCTTCCTCAGAGAACCTTCCAGAACTGTCTGGAACTGATTCGATGAACGAGAAGCGAGGACAATCCAAATCCAGTCCAACTGCCCTTGAGTTCATTCGAGCTCACAGTGATTCCATAGGACGGTGTTGAGCTGCTCCCTGGGGGTTCGAAGATGAATACTTCCCGGAGCTGATAGCCTCGAGGGTCTCCCAAGGAGCGGCTGGTGGGTGTGAACCGCGGAGCTCGCGATTCGTAGCCCAACGCCACCAAGGCTCCTTTGAAGAGCATCCAGAAGGCTCCCAAGTCTCAGAAGGTTGCCCAGGGAGCCATAGAGCCAAGGGGTGTGGGGATGCCAAGCCAGAGAAGCTGGAGTTCCGCCCACATGCCTTACGGGCACACGTCGTGCAACAGATGGGCCAGGGCTCCGCGCAAGGCCCTGGCCGTCCACAGCGCAGCCCATCCCCAGAGCGTCTCCCTCACCTGTGGTTCCTTTTGGGATCTCCGTGCGGGGCTGCTTGTCAGGCGTTCTCGCATCGACTAGGGGCGCAGTCACGTCTGGAAATCGCCAAGAATCACCTTGGAGGAGCGGGGCCCCCAGCCCAGCCCTCACCTGCGCTCCTTATGCGGGGCCAGCCGGGGAGGAAGCAGAGAGGGGGCCAGGAACCCAGCCACATGCAAACCAGCAGCCCTGCGGAGCCGGTCCTGCGGCCACCTCCCTGGGTGGCACAGGACGAATCATTCGCGTGGCACTGGCTCACGGAATGGCCAGCCTATCTTCGCCTTTGGGGAAAGCCGGGGGTGGGGTCGTGGTGGGGGGTTACAGACCCCACGGACACATTGCAGTAAAGGAGACTGGGGAAGAAGCCCTGCCCCGTCCCCCAAAGTGTGGGGGAAAGCAGACTGCACGGGAGCGAATGGGCAGGAATTGGGTTGGGGCTGGAAGCTTCTCCATCGCTTTGGGTTTCATGCCATCCCCAACCCCACCCCGGGCCTCTCTGGGCCTCTGTTTCTTCATCTGTAAAATGGGAGTGTCGTCTCCAGGTGACCTCAGTGCACCCTGAATCCATGACCAAAGTAGCGCTCCCTGGGACCTGTGTGACAATGATGGCCTGGGCCTGTCCAGAGTGAAACTCTTGGAACCAGGTTGGGAGATGGGCCCACATTCACAGTGGAGGCAGAAGGTAAAGCTCTCCCACCAGGAGTTGCTGTCCGTCCGTCCGTCCATCTGTCCGCCTGTCCCTCACCAAGGGGATGCTTTCAAGTCGGCACTTCTCCCGGAGCAGAGTCTGGGCACCCTCTGGCTGGTCTTGGCAAACAGAAGCATGCCAACTTCAACAGCTTTCCAAGAGCCCATGTCCGTTTCATGAAGGGGTGTCCACTTCAGCTCTGTCCCCTGCCCTCCTTGGTGATCCCAGGTTTGGTTGGAAGAGCCTTCCAGAATAATTGTGGTGGCGGTGTCGGCGACCCTCTCTGGGGAAACTGCCCAGGAGCTGGAAGAGAGGCTTCCAGACTTTCTCAGAGGGGTAGGCAGCTGGCAAAACTGTCCCGACGGGATGAGCAGGAAATGTCTTGCATCGCCAGCTCTGAGACGAGATGGTGACCTGGGCATTCTCCTCAGCAAGCGAAGAACCATGGGTGGGGGGAGGCACGCCTGCCACGTGTCCCACGGACGCCCCACGGCACCATGCCGTGAGCTGTATTCGACAGCCACTCTCAGATTTCATCCCAAAGGGATGACTTGGCAAAAGGCTGGAGCCCGGACCTCCCCTGTAACACAGAGTCAGGAGCCCTGGGCAGGGCCTGGGGGAGGGCTGAGAAGGGAACCTTGAGCCTCATGCAGCGGGAGGGTGACGGATGGCGGGGCAGACCCATTAGTCAAAAACCTCACTCAACTTCCTTCCCCCGTGGTTTCTTCTAGGGAAGAGGCTGAGAAACAGAATGTGGTGTGTGTGTGTGTGTGTGTGTGTGTGTGTGTGTGTGTGCCTCCCTTGCAGGCAGTTCTGGCCAATAAGATCAAAGTGGACGTCACTTAGCAAGTCCTGGAAGAAAAGTCTTGACTTCTGAGAGGAAAAAGGGAGGGGAATGGGCATATTTGGTTGCCGGGGTCCTATTGGCTTTGCTACTTTCTTCTTAGGAGGGAAATGTGAGGTCCGGAAGCACAGCAGCCATTCTGCAGCCACGAGGCATCCGCCCAGCTCATGAAGGAGAGCAGGAGGCAGAGATGAGGGGCATGGGTGACGCTGGGGAGTTCCTACGCCCACACTCCTTGTGGGAGAGAAGGAGACCTCTCCACGCCATGATCGGCTGGGGCTTCTGGTCTCTGCAGCCAGACTGGGTCTTGACTGACACGGATGGGAAGCAAGAGAAGACGGTCAGGAAATCTTTCACAAGCTACATGAGGCATTCTAGAGTGATCCAGACCCCAACTCTCTGGGGAGGAGAGGTTAGAAGAAGAGACAAGTAAGCACCATGGTCAACGTCCAGAGGTCCAGGCCACGCTCAGAGCCCAAGAAATGGGGGTTCTCCCAACAAGATCTGTTCACAGGCCCAGACCTGTCTCCTCTCTCATACTGAGTGCGGCTCGGAGACCTGAGGCTCGTGAAGGGGCAGCATGAGAGTGGGGCTTCGCGGGGCGTTTCGGGAGGATAATGGGTGCAGAACTCCCAGCCTCTCCCAGAGGGTGTTCATGGAGGGTGCCCCACGCTGGCACTAGGGACCCTGATCAGAAAGCTGGGCAGGGTCCCTGCGCCCCAGCCTGCCAAGCAGAACAAGCGTCACTCTTGGCCTGAGCAGGAGGAAGCAGCAAACACAGCCAGGAAGGGGGTGCCTGTGGGCTCAAAGCGAGGCTAAGCAGGGGCCGGAGGCTGGGGTGGGGGGCAGGCTGCCTGAGTGAGCGACAGGAGGAGGAGGCCCCACCTTCAGCCGTCGGGGTGCTCTGAGTGGAGAGTCCGGAGCCCGGCTCCTCGGATTCATCAGCGACGGGGGCCTGCAGGGGAGATTCTGGAACACACACAGTGAGCCCCTGAGAAGGCCTGCCTCGCCTCACCCCTCCTTTCCACCTCGAGGGGGACTTCCTGGAGAGCAAGGTCTTGTGGGGCGGACATTTCACTCCGGGAAGAGCCCAGATGGATGAAATGGTCACGGGGGTGGGGTGGGGTGGATCCCACCACTGTGCCCCCACATCAGGGCCATCAGGCCAAGAGGCCGGTGGTGGTGGTGCTGGGCTGGCTCCTGGGTGAGGGGGGATGTTGCCGGCGAATCTGCTGGAACTTTCCATCAAGGTTCAGGCTGCTAAAAGGACAACCAGGAGCAGTTGCCGGCAACTGGACGTAATACTCCCAGGTCGCCACCCCTCAGTAATGGCAAGCAAGCTTCTGGAGAAATATTCCACAACTCCGTCCTCTGGGGAGCAGTCTGTTCAGAGCAGGCCCAGTGCTGAGGGGACACGTGGGTGGAGGACTGGACTTTCATAGCTCTGCAGGCGCTGAGAACGAGCTGTGTTTCTCAGACCCACTGTGGTGGTGTACTGGGACCCTGGGCAGTCACCCCCATCTCCCCCGACAGTGGCCCAAAGTCGATGTCCCCAGCCTCCACTGTACACGTTCTTAGGAAGATGTCCTCCTTGGCTCAAAGAAACCTGCATGTTTCACATTATAGGGGGTCATTATAGGGGGTCATTATAGGGGGTCATCAATGCTTGACTTAGTGCTACAGGGTTGGGAAAGCCAAGGTCTAAAAATCAAGGTCAATACTCCTTGGGTACCTGCCGTGCAGAGTCTAGTCGTTGCACGGAACCAAGTTACCACCGAGAGCACCCAGTCGAACGCAGAGAGAAAGGACAGCCGTACAGAGCAAAGGACGCCAGTCTCCTGATGGGCAGTCGAGGCTACAGTCTGGAGAACCCAGAACCTGGGCTCAATCTGTCTGGATTCAAATCCAATGACACCTTTACCTGGTCTTTCTCGCCTTGGGCTGGCTTCTCCCTTGCTTCCTTTGTCAACTGGGGAGGGGAGAGGGAGGACCTGCCGCCCCCTGGAGGCTGTGAGCAGAAACACACCGCAAACCCGAGGGCTTCATTTCTCCTTGTGGAACGGGTTTCTCATTGAGGTGAAGGAGCCAGAAGCACTTCGGAGGGCAACCCTGGGCTTCCTCTCTTGCTCAGTCTCAGAAGGACGAGTCTCAGGCGATTCCCCAAATAAGTCTTGGCTTCACTCCTGTGTCTGGATGGAGAGAGCTCGTGGCTGGCTGGCTGGGCAGTTAGATGGGAACATGAAGAGCTTCTCTCCCTCCTGCGCCTTTGTCGTCTCTGTTGTCTGTTGTCGTTTCCAGCCAGCTCCGTTGGCTCAGCTCTCCTGTGCCTGGCCCTCCTTGCCCTCAGCTCCCTCGTGACCCTCCGTGCTTTCTCCTGCTGGCCAGGCCCTGCCCGCCTTCTTCTCCCAAGCATCCCTGGGGGCCCAGATAATCCTCTGCCAAGTCTTCCAAGTGGCACCCCAGCCACCAGGTCAATACTTCTTGGATCTCTGTCCGGTGGACGCCCTCGCCGCTGCGTGAAGAAGCCCTCTCTCTCCACTCTCCATGCAGGTGCGAACGGCATGGCTTTCCCCTGCCACCCAACTGTCCAATTCATGGCTTAGACTGGTGTGTGTGTGTGTGTGTGTGTGTGTGTGTGTGGTGCAGTCAGGCAGATCTGGTACAAGGCCTGAGGCACTCCAGAGGAGTGACTTAACCTCCCCTTTCAGAGGGCTGTTATGGTGATGGGACTTCCTAAAGCTTATTAAAAACAGTACCGTGCCTGGCACGTGAGAAGTGGTGGCTCTAATTGCCATCTCTGTGCAGTCAGCGTTATGCCCTGTTGGCTAAAGGGCCAGGGTAGCACTGCCCACTAATGGGAACTTGAGTACTTGTGTGTGAGTGTGTGTGTGTGTCTGTGTGTGTGCGCTGATGCTGACGATGGAGCTGGCGATCACAGGGCAGGGCTCCCAGGGGCTCCTGGGCAGGTAGCTGATGCCTGAACTAGAGGGCAGGACGGGCTGGTCATCTCAGGAAAAGTCAAGCATCACCTCTGTAGTTCCAACCTTAGTGAGATGAGTACCTCATTAGGCACGGGACAAAGGGGACAAACGCCCTATTGTGACTACACACTAACCTCCTCCCCCACCCCTCCCCACCATGACAGAGCCCCAACTTGACTCAGGCTGGCCCTCTGCCCCTCAGAAGGCCAGCGCTCCCAGCCTCCGGAGCACGAAGAGGCGGCTGATGAGAGGCTGTAAGAAATGGTTGGCAACAGCTGGGCGGGGGACTGCGTGTGCCCGGCCTCTTGCTCCGTCTGCTGGAGCTACCGTGTGGATGGAGCCCCCCCGATGTGAACACTGAAGATGAAGGCAGGAAGGGGTGGGGTGCCACCCTCCCCACAGCACGGAGTGTCACAGCGGCCCGTCCCCATTACTGCTGGCCTTCAGTTTTCTGAGAGGAGGAGGAGGTGAAACTGTCTACTCTCATCAAGAGCGAGAGCCCACAGGGGCGGTTCTGGTCCAGTCTGTGAGTCGGAATTGACTCCGATGGCAATGAGTCTGATTTTCTTGGAGCCCACTGACACCTCTTCTTCTTTAGATGCAGACTTATTTCCCGTGACCACGGTTCAATCACGGTGGGGAAGGGGCGGGTCTGGAAGGTTTCTGACAGGGGATTCCTCCTCCCTTTCTGGTATCTGTCTTTGACTGCTTGCTCCTTCACACCTTCTCCCAGCAGCTAGCCTTTCTGCCCCGTCACCGCCATCTCCGAGCTAAGCCCCCTCGAAACTGACCGAGCCCTGACTTCTTTGCTCCCAAGCTTCGGTCCTTAGCCCCAGTGGGTCTGTGGATGTGTCCACTCCATTCACTGACCTTATCAGTCGGCCCTGACCTCAGTCCCCATCAGTCTCTCCCTGCCTGCTCCTCCTGCTGCCTTACCATCTGAATTTTAATTATTATGCGCTTTGAAAGTGTGCTTTAAAAAAATGCCACTGTGGTAGTCACATAATCTGTTGTCAATTTGAGAGGATTAAGAGTGAAGGGTGGAGTTTAGTCTGTCAGTCAGGTTGATGACCTCATTTGGAGGCACTCAGGAGATCAGTAGCTTGCTTGAGGCAAGACACAGGCTCACCCCCTGGGAGACGTTGCAGGTGACAAGCACAAGGAACTATGCTAGTGTCCTGAGCTGGAAGAGCCACATGAGGACCCCTGCCAGAGCTGAGAAGCTTACAATGCCCCTGGATCCACAAGACTTCCCACCCACTGACCTGTGATCTTCCTATACTTAGCGGGTGAGTCTGAAGAAGATTTTGTAAATTGGTATTGGAGAGATGGGCTAGTATGGGACATATGGACTTTGTCTGGACTGGGCTGGGCAGCTTTCTTAATGTACAATTACCCTTTATATAAAGCTCGTTCTTACACACAGAGGAATCTCCCAGGATTTGTTTCTCTAGTCCACCCAGACTAACACGGTTTCCATTTTGCTAGCCTTCTAGGACCCCTAAACAGATTGGGGTCTTCCTGGATCCTAGCTGTTGCACTCCCTCTGACCCACCCCCAGACGCACACATACCTCCTGGAGTCCCACCTGCCTTTCCAAACTTTGCTCAAACCTGATTCCACCCTGAAGATTTTTCTGAGCATTCTGGTCCCGCTTCTCCCATGAGGCCCTTGTACCACTCCCAGTACCCAGGCCCTACCACACCACTGGCGCCCTCACCCCGGTTTCCTGTCTAACTCCCGGGGGCACAGAGCCTCTCTGACCCCCATCACTTACATCAATATATTTGTATGTCTTGAGTTCTCTGATGCCTGTCATTGATCCTGCTGACATCTCGTGATCACACAGGCTGGTGTGCTTCTTCCATGTGGACTTGTTGCTTCTCAGCTAGATGGCTGCTTGTATAACTTCAAGCCTTTTAGCCCAGACACTGTATCTCATAGCTGGGCACCCTTAGCTTTCTTCACCATATTTGCTTATGCACCTATTTTAACATCAGGTGAGCATCACAGAATACCAGGATATTAGAACAGTGTTCTTGCATTGAGGGAGCACTTGAGTAGAGACTCAATGCCCATCTGCTTCTTTAATGCTTAACATTTAAATATATGTACACAGACCTATATCCCTATTATATATATATATATATTTACATATATGCATGCCTGTATTTGTACCTCTACAAATGTCTTTTGCCTCCCAGTTCTTTGCTCTATTTCTCTTTACTTCACGCTCATCCGTATCAAGTGCCATGCAGTTGGGAGAAAGTGCAGAGAGGAGTGGATGCAGGGAGAACATGATAGGAAAGGCACATTTTCAAATAACGGGAACGTAGGTAGTATCTTGGTCCGGTCGGGAGACGGCGGCGTCGCTCACTGACATCCGGCCCTCCCGGCCACCTCTAACCAAAGCAGGCACGTGGGCGGACAGCCCCCCACTCACCTTTCAGCCCGTGGTCGGCGTCCCCGTCGTGGTCGTGCAGCAGGGTGTAGCCCCCCTGGGAGGGGAGATCCTTCCTCTCCCCCAGCCCGTAAGACCCCGCGTGATCTTCCATCGCACTGAACTCCTGGCGAGGCTCAGCCATCCCGGTCGTCAGCGCACCTGAAGGGGGGAGATGGCAGGGTGGGTGAGGGAGGGGCGGGCTGGCAGCGAGGGACCCGAGTGAGGACCTAGCAGGGGTGTGGTGGTGGGGGCAGGATATCGGGAGGGAGGGAGGGAGGGGGAGGAGCCTCCTCCCCAGCTCAAAGCAGGCCCCGCCCTCCTCCAACCTCACCTGTCCCCGCACCGCTCCACCCCTGCCCGAGCATCATTTACCTGTCCGTGCGCTTTTCACCCACCCGCATCCCCCCCAGGTCACATTCAGAACCACCGCGGCGGGCAGCTTCTGCCAGCCTGCCCAGCAAGCACTCCTGGGGCTCCCATACAAAGCCACGCTGCTGCTGAGTGGGTTTATGAAGAGGACGGGAGTGGTCGGGCAGCACAGGAAGCGCATTCGCGGGGCATTTCCCGAGAGGACACGAGGCCCAGAGCAGGGAGGGTACATTCGCAAGGCAACCTCACAGCAAAGACCACCTGGACCCAGGTGGGCATCATGAATCCCTCTCTGGAGGCTGGTGCTGTAACCGTCCCTCTCTGGGGTCCTCTGAAATCTTGGGGTATCCATTCCCAGGATGGATTCTCTGGTAGACTGATGAAATCTTGAGGAGGCTCTGGAATTGGGGGTGGGGGGAACCCCTGTGAGGTGTGAGACTTTGGGGCTGAAGACCAGCGTGTCACTCCTGTCCCCAACGGCCTGGCTTGAGTCCGCTCCGCAGACTCCTCTTCTCACTCCCTGACATCGCTAGTTAGCAAGACTCTTCCTTTTTTAACCAGAACTCCTCACCGGGAAGTTGGGGCCATTTACTGATGCCACTTCTCTCTGACTCATGTGGCCCTGAATGGTCGCATTATTTCACAGGTGCACCTCTGGCATTGGACTCTCCGGTCTTTTTTTTTTTTTTTTGGTGGGGGGGAGATACCCTCCTACAGGAGTCCTGGGGGCAGAGCGAGTTACAGGTGGGAGGTGGCAATGTGTGAGGTCAGCAGCTGGATTCCCCACCCCACCCCCCCCAGCTCCTCTGCAGGGAAACCAGGAGGCTGCCTGTTCCCATAACGTCTCAGGAAACCCCGGAGCAGCCCTCCTCTGCCAGGACCCAGCCGACGGCGGGTGTATTTGTGTGTGTGTGTGTTTGGGTTATTGATTTTTCACCCTACCACCACTTCCACGCCCTGCCTTCAAGAGTCCCTTCTGATCACCGCTCCTTCTCAGACGGTGGCTGCTCTCCTTGCCATTTCTTTTCATCTTCGTCTTTTAAGATGCCCTGTGCTAGTGACCTTCCCTGCCTCCCTCTAAACTGAAACAATTTTTATGCTCTCAATTTTTATTCCTTGCCCTTTAAACACGCCAACCCACTGCAGTTGGATGTCTTTTACGTCCTTGCAAAAGACAGGCTCACGGAAAGATCGGCGGTGTGAGCCTCTCAGTGGCTCCTCAGCAGAGATGGGGAGTCGACTCCTATGAAGATGGTATGAGGATGGACAATCTCCACCCTAGAGCACGGCCAGGAGTCAGAGTCCACCCAGGGCGGTGGGTTTGGGTTGATTATTATTTCACTATTATTACTGCACGATTTTGACTTGCCATCTTTACCCCACATTTAGGTGAACCTTTCATTTCATTAAGGACTTTTCTTTTTGTTTGGACATCCTTTTTTTTTTTTTTTTGGTGGGCATCACTGCCCCCTGGTGGGAGTTGGAGGCCCAGCCTTGCTCCTGGAGAGCTACTACTGGATTTGAACCGCCAACCCTGTGGGCCGCAGTCCCACACTCAACCACTACGCCACCAGGCCTCGGCTGTTTGGACACCCTTTTAGACTTGAAAAAACAGCCCTGGGGGTCATGCAGTTAGTTTTAACCTTTTAAAATCCCCTTGACATGGATCTCCCAATGCTGTCTGCTGCCTTCTAATCTCTTAGGTGACCTTCACTTCCTATTACGACTGGTGCCTCGGTGGGGGACTGGTGATGCGTTCGACTGCTAATTGTCAAGCCAGCAGTTCAAAACCACTAGCCGCTCAAGGGAGAAGAATGGGTTAGAGTCTCATAAGGAGTTAGAGTCTCAAAAATTCACAGGGACAGGTTGCTTTGAGTCACCATCAACTTGATGGCAGTGAGTTTGTTTTTGGGTTTTTTGTTTTTTGTTTTAGAAAACTTCTGTAAACACTGAATTCCAAGACTTCTGGACAGCCACAGATTCGTTTTGAGAATTTGGATCCATCATAAGTGACTCAAAAGTTCAGGCTAGACAGAAAGCTTCACTTGGCTGAGAAAACATTTGAACTGGTCTTGCTGTGTGGTACCAGGCACCAGTGAGATATGGAGTGTGTACCCCCCTTTCTAAACGCCCCCCCCCCACTTCTCTCCATTGCCATGGTGCACACCAGAACGCTTGAGAAGGGGTGAAAATGTGGTGGCTTTGTGGAAAATGGCCTCGAAGCAAAAGAGAACTGCTTGGTCACGTGTGAGAAGGCAGTTCACATGTGGGCCTGAGGACTTGATTTGAATGGGGTCAAGATGCAGGGTCAAGCCCAACAATTTGCAAACACTTCTATTTCCAGGACTTTATGGATTTGTAAAGGCCTGGGGTTTCCTCCCTGCCTTTTTGTCTATGCGTTAAAAAACGCAGCCGCAACCATGCGATTTGCTTTATTTTTTAAAATTTCTATTTTTATTATTTTATGAGCTGCTTGCTTTCTTCACCTGACTCAGTGCCTGGCTGGTTTGCCCCACTGTGGCAGCTGCAGGCTGCTGGGGCGTGGCAGGGGCAGCCTGAAGTATCCCCCAGTCCAGAAGGGGTTCCCCGCGGTTTCCACTGAGCTTCCAGGGGAAGAGAGACAAGGAAGACAAGCCTAGGGATCAACTGCTGAAAATCAGATGATGGAAACGCATGACTCCCGCAGAATGCTGTCCGGGTTAGAGCTGGAAGACGAGCCCCGCCCCCCAGTGCCCCTGCCCCCCCCCCCCTCAAGCTCCCGAGGCTGGAAGGCACCAAAATTCACAGAGGTGACAACAAGGCCTCGAGCACACCCACCATGCTGAGGCCGGTATCCGACCGTGGATGTGCACATCTTGATTGGGGCTTCCTTCTGCTGCATGGAGAAGTGGCCGCACCTCCCTCGGCTGCCAGTCTCCCTCCCTCACCTTCGTGGGGCGGGTGACAGGGTGAGGGGTCTCACTGCTCTGGCTCCCCACCTCCATCCCATCCAGGCTGCTGACAGTCAGACAAACCAGTAGGAAGCTTCCTGACTGACAGGGTCTCTGGAGGGGCAAAACCACCCTTAAGAACCCAGGTCACCGCGGACTACGCTCGATTAATCAACTCTGCAGCTCGAGGGCCCGCGCTTGCCTCTGGTGCAGGAGGGGGACGCTGTGGCAGCCCTGTGATCATGTCAACTGCAGGATTGGGAGTGTGGGGGTGGAGTCTAGCCTGTCAACCTGGAGATAGCCAATGAGATCTCTGTGTGGGCATGGCTTTCTCCTGAGAATTCTGGGAAATCCGGCCATATTTCCCCATTGGGGGTGACAGACTCACTCCTCAGTCCCTTGGAGACGCTTTACTGACGAGACACATGGCAGCATGCTGATAGATGCTGAGCCCTGGAAACTAGAGGAGCCACGGGGAGACCCCTGCCAGTGCTGAGATGCTTCTACCGTCGCTGGATACACAAGACTGCACCCACTGGCCTGTGGTGGTCCTGGTGTCATTGCACGTGCTTTGTGAGTCTGAAGACTTTATCGACTGGTATCAGACATACGGGCTAATATCAGACTTATGACCTTGGACTGGACTGGGTTGGGATGTTTTCTTAATGTACAGTTACAAGTGTATATAAACCTCTTTCTTAGACACATATGCTATGTCTATGAATTTGTTTCTCTAGTCTACTGGACTAACACAGGTGCATGAGAAGAAGTCACCAAGCGGGAAGAGTTCACGCCCACCCTGAAACGGCTAGTCCCCTTAGGTTCAAGGGCCTTTGGGTTCAACTCAGCCACAAGAGGTGACTCTTCAATATCTACACAAGTCGGTGCGGTTGTCTGCCCATGGTTGTGATACCTGTAGACCATGCGAGGAAAGAGAAGCCTGTGTTCTGAAACATTCCTCAGAGTCTCTTGGACAGAAGCCTGGAACAGAAGCCAAGAGGAGGGGGTCCTGGGAGACAAAAATGAACTTTTCTTCTCGAGCTTATGAGCCACGTGCATTAATTGGTGCCTTTGGGCCAAGGTTTCCTGGCGAGGGGGGTGCCTCTCGGCACTTGTTGGCTGAGCTAAAAGAACATCGTAACACTTGCCTACACAGGGCAGAGGCCAAGTCAGAGCGAGGCGAGTCTGCAGGCACTGCTGAGAAGGGGCAGTCCTCACTGAAGAATGGTATTCTGAGTCATTCCTGATCCTGACTTGTAACCTGCCGTGTTCCTGATAGGCCCTGTCCTTGTGAGGACGGCCTACGAGTTCTGTGGGGCCACTGCGACGGATTACTGAACCCGGGAGTGAGTGTCTCTGGAAGCCCTGGGCAAAGGGCACGTACGCCGGGTGACAAGGACACAGCTGTGCGTCCTGGCCCTGAAGACTGTCCTGCAAAGGCAGGGGATGGGAAAATAGAAAAACAAGGGTGGCCCTGAGGAGGGGGGCTGGCCTCGACCGGACGACCGGACGTGGGCATCACCTCGCAGATCCCTGTAATCTCAGCGAGACCCGGCAGACGGGAAAATAAACACAGCAGCCGCTGTTTCCCAAGGCTGCACTTTGGAAGAAAGTGTTATGGGGGTGGGGTGGGGTGGGGCTGGTTTGGAGACCTAGAAAACACGGCAGGCAGTGCTTGAGAGGGAAGCCAAGAGCCAAGGGGAGGGGAAGCAGGGTGCGGGGGGGAGGGGGGTTTTTTGGGGGGGTCTCCGGGCAGTGGCAATGACTCGGGAAGGATGAACTGCTGCATCAGTCATGGGGACCGCCACTATGCTGCTGCTGCTGCTGCGGGGGAACCCCTGGATGTTTTCAAAAGGCCAAGCTTTTCATTGGCGGAGATGGCCCTGGTGTCCCACTGGGTCTCCCTTTCCCTATCACCGGCTCTTTCAAAATTGAAAAACGGCAAACAAGATCCTACAGCACATTCCCCCCACCCCACCCCCCATGCCTCCTCCTACACTGGAAGACTCACTCCCTTCACTGAAGTCTCTGTTTACAAACGCCAGTCACGGCTTCCTCCAGAGAACTCCCCCAGAGCTCCTGAAATAAAGCGACAGCCCCTGCCCCTGTCCAAAAGGCCAAGCCCAACCCGCTGGCACCAAGCCGATTCCGCTTCCTCACGGGCGGCAAGAGTCAGCGTCTCGTCCGAACCCAAAGCCCACTGCTGGCCGTCCACCCATTGTGAGCCGACAGGACAGAGTCAAATGGTCCCCACAGGCTGTCCATCTGCAGGGCTGCAGACGGTCTCACCAGTCTACCAAGCAGCAGCCGGGGGTTTGGACCTTCGACCTTGTGGTCAGCAGTCTAAAGTTTACCCCACTGCCCCATGAGGCACCATTTCTGTAGGAGGTGCAAGTCAAAACACCGTCTTCCACCGATCACCATCCTTCTAAAAAACACATAAGCCCCTTTGCTTCCCTCAGATCCCTGGGTGCAAAGTTTGCACTTGACTGCCAGCCTACACGAGGATGGGTGTTTCAGGATCACTCAGTCGCACGGCGGAAGGAAGGCCTGGTGTTTGCTTCCAGAAGGACTGCAGCCAAGAAAACTCTGTCGGGCACTTCTGTGCTGTAAATGCACCAGGGCGGCACCATGAATCGGAACAGACTCCCTGGCAATGGTTTTGGAGAAGTGTGTTTCCCACGGCCTCCCAGGACTGGAGGGTAATGACCAACCACGTTGGGGTTTGAATGCCATGGCCTGGTCCTTGCTGGACTTAGAAGCAAGGGGCTAGAGAAAGCCCCGCCGCCGCTGGGGGCTGGGTGATTGACTTCTGGTGCACCATCGGGTCCAGTGGGCTTGCTGGAGGCCCTTAGACGCTGCCTAGGGGACCTGGCCCAGCTGTCTGCACCTACAACAAACGGTCCTAGCCCTGGGCAGGGCCCTGGGACGGGTCTTTCCAGCCCCGCTAGGGGGCAGCAGGTACCGGGAGGACTTGAAGCTTCTCCCTGCAGCCTGGGTTGACCAGGACATGCTTCAAACCAGCTGAGAGACTGACCAGGAGAGGAAATTTGCCCCGTGACTCAGCAAATCACCACCCGCAGCCGTGCCCTTCTGGACCGAAGAAAGGATCCCCTCCCCGAGAACCCACCCCCTCAAGTTAAAAATCAAACTGAAATCAGCTAGGGGTGACAGAATGTGGTCAATTTTTAAAAGCACAAAATTGTATCCTTCCTTTTTTCTTTTAAAAAATAAGTTTGGAGTTGTACCCTTTCACAGGGTGAACTTTATGTGGATAGCATTTCTTAAAAAGACCCCTAAACTATGGCCCCTCCAAAAACAGCACAAAACAAAACCCAAAATAAAACCTTCGATGAGTTCTCCCTCGACAGCAGAAATCAATTCACCATAAGTCTGGAATCCAGAGTCTTAAGGGGAACAGTGTCCTCCGAGGTCATTTTTGGACATGAGAAATGGAAAATTGGGCACTGACTGAGGGAGACTGAAGCAGCATGGGTGCGTTTGAATCAAGGTGCTGGCGACGAATCTTGAACGCACCATGGGCTGGCTGCCAAAGGAGGAACCAATCTGTCTTGGAAGATGTGCAGCCAGAATGCTCTGTAAAGGCCAGGAGGGCGAGACGCCATCTAATGTACTTGGATGTGTTGTTGGAAGACACCAGTCTCTGGGGAAGGGCGTGAGGTTGGTAAGGGCGCAGAGCAGCAGGAGAGGAAGGCCCTGGGCATGAGGGACTGGCACATGGGCTCACCCATAAGAACGATGTGGGGGTGACGCGGGACCGGCAGTGCTTCCCTCTGTTGTGGGGCTGAATCACCTTGATGACATCTGACCACCATCACAGTCTCCCTTGGCCATGGTCCCTTCCTTTCCTGCACTCTCTAGAACGTGCAGGCAGCACATGTACAGGCAGTGCAGAAGTCCTCCCAGGGAGAGGGGTCTGTGTGCTGTCCAGTTGATTCCAATGCAGAGCCCCCCAACAGGAACTGCTCCACAGGGTGACCAACACGGAAATCTTTTTTTTGGTGGGGCATCACCACCCTTTGGTGGGAGTGGGAGACCCAGCCTTGCTCCTGGAGAGCTGCTGCTGGATTTGAACTGCCAAACCCTGGTGTCTTCCTTATACCATCTCTATTCTTATACATAGGTAAGTGATAGAGGCCAAGCATTGTAACACTCCCCACTCCTCCCCCACCCCCCGGAAAGACAACCTGCAGCTTTTCTCTCTCTCTCTCTCTCCTCTCTTTCTCTCGTTGGTTCTAAAATTCTTGGTCTAGGATGCTGCAGGCCCGCACTCAACCACTATGCCACCGAGGCTCAGCCCCCGACATGGAAATCTTGGTGGGACAGATGGCCAGCCCTTTCCTCCAGAGGAGCTGGTGGGGGGTTGGAACCTCTGTGCCAGGCAGGTGCCTGATTTGGTAATAATTATCCTAAATTCTTTGCCGGTATTGACTCATTTAGTTCACACAACACAATGGCCTATTACTATGCCTCCATAGTCTTGGGGTCTTAGTAGGGACCTCTGGAGGTAGAGTGGCAAAGTCCACTTCAAAGCCACCAGCTGCTCCAAGGGAGACAACTGGGACTTTCTATTCCTGTAAAGAGTTACAGTCTCAAAAACTCACAGGGCCGTTTCACCTTGTCCTACAAGGTCATTTTGAGCTGGCGAAGACTTGATGGCAATGAAATTAACAACAACAACAACAACAACAACAAAACAACAGGGCCTCTATAGTCAGCATAAACGCAATGACACTGAGTTTGGGGTTTCTCAGTATCATGATGCTTTACTCATTGGGCTGCTAACTACTAGGTTGGTGGTTCAAAACCACCAGCCACTCCATGAGAAAATATGAGGCTTTCTGTTGCCAAGAATTGGAATCAAAACTCCTTATCGGTGAGTGAACACATATAGGGAAACTGAGGTACAAGACAGTTGATTAACTTGCCCAAGTCATCTATTACATGCCCCAGGTATCAAGACCCAGAATCTGGTCTGGTCCAGCCAGCTGATGTGGTGAGGGGCTCCCGCGCCAGCCCTGAGTCACAATGACTCTCCACACACTGCCCCCTCCGGTGCCAGGCTCACCATTGGTGCCAGGTTTGAACCTGCTGTTGCCACCATGTCAAGCTCACTCATGGAAGGTCTTCCTCTATTATTATTTTTTCTGTTGACCCTCTATTTTTTAAGAGATTATTTTGTTGGGGGGGAGGTTGTCTTACAACGTTTGTTACAAACCATACATCAATTGTATCTGACATATTCGTACGTATATTCCATTGTTCTTTTCTGGGCTTTGACTTTGCATTGAGCCCTTGGGATCAGCTCCTTTTTCTCCCCCCTCCCACCTTCCCCCCCTCAACCCTGACCCCCTGATAGACTGTAGATTGTTAATTGATCCTCGACTTTAAAGTAGCATGGTGCCCGTCTCCAGGAATTGGTTCCCCCTGATAACAATACTTAATCAAGCAGAGATTATTAACAGCTAAGGAATATCAATCATGACATGGGCTTCATTGAAAAGCCTTTTCTTCTGAAAACTCTTTCTGTGTTTATTCTATTCTCCCAGCCATTTAACAATGAAATCCAAAGGCTAGTGAGAGATCAGGCGCACTGGTCCCCCGGGTCTTTGAGAAGTCTGGAGCCCAAGGTCATTAGGAAATCCCTCTAGACAGAAAGCAAGGGCATGAACCGTAGCTAAAGGAACAGAGACAGTCTTCCGGGTCTAAGAAACCTTCTCCTGAGGCTGGCTCTTGGCAGCTCTGATGCTACAGAGGCTAGTCTGCTGTGTCAGTCGGTCCCCAACTGTGAACCTCTGAGAAGGAGCCTGCGAGGCTCCCTGGTGCTTTTTCTCCCCGCCTGCTCCGCATGGCACAGGACCACGGTGGGTGAGAGGAGAAGACGGCACATCGAAACACTCTGAGAAACATTAAAGGGTGAGCTCGTAGCCCTATCACCTCACAGTTTACCAGAGAATGTTCTAGAGCCATTTCTGTACGCTCATACAAAAAGACTTCAGCAGAACTGCCAAATTAAATTTGGGGGTGGGGGGAAGAGGAGGCAGGCGGGAGATAAAGGAGTCCACAGAGAAGAAAGACTCTTGTTGGTGAGAAACTGGAATAATTCTGGGCCTCTATCCAAAAAGAACAATCTGCGATTGTATGGAAGCATGAATGAAGACAGCTTTGGGGAGAGGGGCGGGAGGTGTTGCCATGTGCACACGCATGTGTCATGCTGATGTCAGATGGCTCGGGCTCATCCAAAGAAAATTCCAGGGCTTCAATCAAGACCAATGGAAACCAGAGCTTTGCTTAGCAGCCAGCTCTCCCGTGTGTCAGACTTTGCCCTGAGCAGGGTCATCAAGGTGACACACGAGGCTGCGATCCACAGGGTCAACTGTTCAAACCCATCACCAGCCGCTCCGTGGGAGAGAGGCAGGAATTTCTCCTCCCACTCACAGTTATCGTCTGGGAGCCCACAGGAGGGCGCTGTGAGTCAGCACTGACTTGATGGCAGAGAGTTTGGTTACGTTTTTGTTTGTTTTTTTTATTTATTTATTTATTTATTTTTTATTTTTAGGCATCACTGCCCTCAGGTGGTGGGAGTAGGAGGCCCAGCCTTTGCTCCTGGGAGCCGGAATTGAACCTCCATCCCAGTGGGCCGCAGTCCCGCGCACAACCACTACGCCACCGGGTTTGTTTGTTTTTTATATTGTCATTTTGGGGGGGAGGAATACAGGCAGCGGTGCCACCCCCCACAAAGATGGCAGCCGGCGCACATTCGAAGCGGCACAGTGGGCTGCTGCCCTCTTTGAATGGGGCCCTTCTGCCTGCCTCCTCCTCCTGTCAAAATCCTACAAGAGATTTGATTGCTACTCAAGGCTGACCCTGCCCTGGCTATCACCCCACCATCACGGGGCCATTGCAAACCGGGCTGGAGATCAGGAAAGTCCACAGATTGTGTGAAAGGGCAATTCTAGCTTTAAGCCGAAGACTTCTGACCAAAGGTTTTAATGGTGCTGTCGGGTAAGGGTTAGATGGCACGACTGACCGTTCAAACCCGCCAGGCGCTCCTTGGGATAAAGACGAGGCTGTTTCCGCTCCATGAAGATTCCCAGCCTCAGAAACTCAAGCAGGGTCACTGTGAGTGGGCAAGGATTCCATGGTGGCAGGTTTGGCTTTCTGGCTTTTCTACTGTCCGATGCTGGGGGCTCATCACGCACCATCACGCTGATCTGACGCCATCTCTGCAGGGGCGGCGCTTCTTTACAGAACCAAAGCGGGGCTCCCTCCCACCTGCTTTTCAGATGGTTTGGATCCATTACAACATTTCATGGCAACCAGCTTTCCAGACCAGGGCTGACCCACCCAGGGTCTTTCCAGTGCCCCTGGTTAGCATATCACACCCCCACCGCCTCCCGTGAGGTAGTGGTCCCTGAACACAGAATACCCAATGGATGAGCGTTCCCCTGACATCAAAGCCAGGAGAACCTGGGCAAACCCCCCCTCCCCGCTGCATCTCTGGTGCGAATCACAGCTCATCCTGAAAAGAAGGAAGGAGCTAGAGAGAGCTTTTTGGTTTTTAATAAAAGTGATTCATACTCATTATTTCAAAGTCAGATACTAAAATGCAAAATAACTACTAGGAACATCTCTGCAGACGGCGCGCGCGCGCACACACACACACACACACACACACACACACACACACTTCTGTAATGTATCTGCTCACTTAGCCATACGCTGATATCAATCTCCGGGTGATCTCCAACACAGAGTATCTAGAGTGGCTGGTGTGGGAGGAGCCTCTGGCCCCCGGCTCCTCCCCCAGGCAGCCAAGGATCTCGAGACCCTCAGGGCATGCTCCTTTGAAGCACAGCCAGTGGTAGTGATGGGTGGGGGCGCTTTTCAAGCACCCTTCCTCCAAGCCAAGCCTAATCTCCCCTTAATAATGAACAGACCTATGTCTGGCCGGGCGCTGTTTGCACGTTATTCTAGTGCATCCTCACAAGCTGCTGCTCTCCCAGGACCCTCACGTCGGCAGGGGCGGTGGGCACATGGGGCTGTGGGCCTGCCCGCACTCCCAGGACTCAGTTCCAAAGCTGCTGGGTTTGGAGAGCCACGCTGAAGCCCGGGCATCAGAGGTGCTAACCTATGCGCTGTCCAAAAAGCCGCCCTTGTGGGGTGCATGAATCATCTCGGCTCACTTTGGAAGCTGGGAAAACGGAGGCACAGGGAGATTGGGGGGAGGGATTCTCACACAGACCCAGAGAAAGTGGCAGAGGTGGGGATGGAACCTGGTACAAGGTGGTTTGCTGGTCAGCTCAGTTAAGAACGGGGAGTGGGCTGGAAGTCGGAACTGCCTGTGGGTCGAGTCTTGGCTGGGCCTCGGGGGACACGTGGCCTCTCAGACGCACTCTGGGCTGCTTTTCGCAGAGCTGGGAGGGTTCTCACAGCAGCTGCTCCTCCATTGGTAGTTAAACTCCGCCTGATTCCTAGCCCTTCCTCGGCCCCCCTCCTCAAAGCTCCCTGCAGACTCTGCCTGAGAGCTGGGGCCCTGGAGGCCCTGGGGCCCTGGAGGCCCCTCCGCCCAGGCCTGAAAGGGGCATAAGAGGCCCCTCCATGCTGGGTCTCCCTGTGAGCTCACTGTTCTTCTGGGAACCAGGCTCAAGAGGCCCCGTCTTTATATCGACACCCCAGGTCCATCAAGAGGCCGGTTGGCGCAAGTCCCCTTTCTGGAGTGCACTGGTCAGTGCTCCGCTCAGTTGGTTGCATGGACCAGTGCCTGTCCCCGCCTTTCAGAGGGACCCTGACCCCATCTCCAGTCTCTCAGTGGCTTGGTGTAGAAAGGATGGGGGTGGGGTATCAGGGTTCCCAGGTGGGGCCTCACAGCACCTGAGGGATGCCAGAGAGGCCACAAGTACATGTCCCCCCTGAAGCACGCCTCATCTGGAACTTGGGGACGATGACTCCTGTCTCCTAGAATGGCCGTGAGGGTGACATGACACCCGGAAGACGGCACTTTATCAGCTGTGGCATTCTTGGCTGATGGATGCAAGCAACTGTCAACTTGTGGTCAGGGCACCTCCTGGGTCAAGCGGGAAGACTCCATGAGATGGCCAAGAGGAACCTCCACAGTCAGGGTCAAAGTGAGAGGCCACCCTGGTGACCGCTCTCCTGTGCCCTCTGCCCTCAAGGAGGGGAGGTAACAGAAGGAAGAGGCGGGATGCAACCTTGACTTAGTGCTGGAAGAAAGGACAAGCGAGGGGGTTTCTGGGAAGGGCTAGGAAGTGGAGGGGGGGGGCGGGGAAAGGTGAAGGGAAACCTTTAGAAGCAAAGTCCTATTCGTCCCTGGACTACCTCCCACACAAACCCAGAGGCAGACACAGAGAGGCTTTGTCAGTGGTGGCCTGTGGAGGCCCAGTGGACCCCGAACTTTTCCTTCTGAAGGCTCGGGTGCTGCACCTGTAGCAGCAGCAAGAGGGATGGGGGCTCCAAAGGTCCCAAGGAACGCCTCAGCATCAGCCCCTTACTGCCATGCCACCTCATCGGCTGGAGCGGCAAGGAAGAAAGGGAGGCAGGGAACTTTCAAGATGTTTTCATTCCTATTTTCAGAGTCCGAGATCATCGTCTGGGAGGTGGGGGGGAGAGGATGGCAGGAGGCCCCAGCAAATCAGCAGTTGTCCCTTAGTAATGAATGACCTGAACTCGGCATGGACTTAGAGGGGCAGAAAATAAACAGTGGCCTTTGAACACACAGTCTGGGAATTCTCTCAGGCCGAGGCAGCTGGACACTGTGTGTGGCAGCGTCACGGCCAGGCTTAGCCTGAGGGCCCTGGTTCCTGGTGTGGAGCACACACTCGGCCAGGCTGCCCGGGTCTCACTTTTGGCCCTGCCACTTACTCTCTCTGTGTGACCTCGGCTGAGTCCCTCCACCTTTCCGAGCTCTGCTTCCCAGCCTGGAAGATGTGGCAAGCAAACGAGTGAATCTCTACCCAACGCTGGCTTCCAGGGAATCTTAGACTATATAGGCACTGTGGATCAGGTTAGTCACTGCAAAGACAGTGGTTCAAGCCCACCAGCTGCTTCTCAGGAGAAAGATGAGGCTATTCCTATAAAATTTATAGTCTCAAGCTGTGGGAGCCCCTAGTAGCAGGCTCTTTATAGATAAATAAATAAGTAGGTTTGTTGCAGCAGAAAAAACTTATAATCTCAGAAACCCTGTGTGGGCTCACTATAAATCAGTATAGACATGATGGCAGAAGGCTCAATATATATATATGTGTATATATATATATATATATATATACTTGTATGCATGCATAGATAGAGTGTGGATATAGATAGACTAGTTGCTGTCAAGTTGATTCTGGCTCTGTCAGAACAGAGCTGTACTCCATGTTTCCAATGGCTGATTTTTTGGAAGTCGATCCCCCGGTTTTCCTTCTGAGGTGCCTCTAGATAGACTTGAACCTCCAACCTGCTGGTTAAGCTGCCAAGGGTTTAACTGTTTGCACCACCAGGGTTCTAAACACGACCCAAGTCATACACGCCTATAGGCCTATGGTCACTAACATTCAAACCTTATCACTCATTCACTGAGCCGGGCCTTTCTGGGTCCTAAGAAACCCTGGGACTCCAGCAGGCTCAGAAACAGCTTTTTTTTTTGGGGGGGGGGTACTGCACTCAACCCCACAGGGGTGCAGGAATGGCTTTGCCTTGGCTCATCTGTCAACCCTCCCTGCCCCCCCCCCCCATCAAAGTCTCAGTTTGGGGGATGCCCGGAGCTAATCCTACCACTGAATCCACAAGGAAGTAGCAGAGCCCGGGAGGTAGAAGCGGGAAGCCAAAGAAGGGCTGTGAGACCCCGAAACTCTCTCTAAGGACTTTTGTTTGAAAATGCCAGGGCCACGTGGTGCCCTTGGCCCTCCCAATGCAGCTCCAGCCAGGCAGGGCAGATGGCAGACCCAGTGAGATCATCCCCTGGTCCTGTGACGCCCCGGGGACTCGGCCAAGACGGTGTCCTGCACACCCAGCATGAAGCTGACTCCTCGGTGAGCAGGGGGAGGGCCGTGCCCACAGAGCCCCCGGGAGACCGGGCGGAGCTCCCCAGTGGGGAGAGAACCCTTCTAGTGAGAGAGTGCCAGGGGGAGGTAAGCCCCTGCCCCCCCAAGAAAGAAGTTCCACTGGACTGACAGACACGCTCCCTGGGAAGTGGGGTCAGGGGACTTTCTCACGTTGGTGTGGACATTTCTGTTTATGACATGCTTTCGTGAATACGTGCTGTGTTTACAATCCGATAAAAAGCAATAAATACGTTCCTGTTTTGGAAGAAGAAAGCAGTCTTGTGCCAGGGTCCCTGGTCACCAAGCACGCCGCTTCTCTTATTCACACGTCATGAATCGCTGGCAGTGGCTGACACGGCTGATGGGACAAGGTGGCCAAGAGTGTAGGACCTCGGGCCCTCTCTGACAGATCGTGAAGGAGAGAGAGGCAGGGGTGGAGTGTGTGTGTGTGTGTGTGTGTGTGTGTGTGTGTGTGTGTGTATGCGCTAGAGAGAGAGAGAGAGATTGATTCTCACCTGGGGCCATAGAACATCTGCAGTCACTGGCCAGGTGTGAAGGCTGACTGCCAGTCTATTAGCTGCCTCACAGAAATGAGTTGCACTGTCATTTGTGCTGCTCTATAGATACTTTAACTGTTTATTTCTTATGTTATCTATTTATATAAATAAATATATAACTGTCAGTGTCCTGGTTTTGCTTCTTTAGAGCAGCCTAACATAGCAGGCCACCGTGTAACCACTACACCACCAGGGCTTCATGAGCACTTCAGCCAGTGGGAAAGGCAAGGAAACCAGTGCCTGCGGAGGCCTGTGAGTTTATGTTGCTTAAGCCATCAGCACAGTTTCTTTCTACAGAGTCTCTACACTTTCTTTCTCTATTGTGTATCTCTTTTATCGGTCTTATTTACGTACTTCTATCCATCTCCTACAGTGTATTTCTATACAGTTGATCGTTAACATAGTCTGTCAACGAGAAAGAAGGTGCCTTTGAGTGGATGGATGCCTTTGGATTCTGTGTTTGGGGAAGAACATGAACTATACCGTGGGCTGCCAGAAGAACAGCCAAGTCTGTGTCGGGAGAATACACATGGGTGAGGCTTCCTGGTTTCTAACAGGAGCTTTCCAGGCGAGGGCAGAGGACATAGGAGTCACTGCTCAGGGCACCCCAGAGGCCAGGAATGCACCTGGGCTGGCCCTGAAGCAGCAGAGCTGGGGAGAGATGTCCAGATGTGGGGAGCTGATGGAACACCTGGGGGAGGGCCAGCCTTGGTGAATCAAGACGACAGCTGAGAGCCCTGCCGCCATAGAGGATTCTAGATGAGAGTGGCTTCAAGCCTGTCCCCAGCACCGGGGCTGGCTTCCTGGGGAGTCCTGGCAGCATCAGGCTTTCTGTGACCGTCCTGGCTTGCTGAAGAGTTAGCAAAGCAGAAAGCATGCCTGCCTCCCAAAGACCCATCCCTAAGTGGCTTCCGTTCAGATCCCTTTAAATCCAAGAGGCCAAGTTGGATGGTTACGAAGCATCTATTATGAACAGAGAAAAGTGGATTCCTGAGTGATGGACTTTCCAATTGCAACATCCTTGGGGGTGGGAGTGGGAGCTGATTCGGGCATGTCGGCGGTGTGATCAGTACAGTCGCGAACAGTGTTCTCTGTACAAAATTCTTCAATGGCGCCGTCTTAAGGGCTGTGTGCGTCTGTGCCCACTCCGAATCCCAGGCATGTATATGTACTTTCCAATCCCCAAGCAGTCCCTGACTACCTGTGGGAGGCGGGTGAGCGAGGCAAAGAGAACATGGCTGTTAACAACCCAGCCAGCCCTGGCTGAGCAGGTGGAGTGAGCCCGGGAATGCTGTCAGTGAAGAGATCTCGAGGATGGGGCACACCAGACCCCACCTGGGGCCCAGAGAGGAGCCCCTGCATCCGATGTATTTGGTCAGGGCGTGGGGCAAGGGAGCATGGATGCAAATATCGAGGGGTACAGGGATTGTTTCAGAGCTAAGTGGCCATGTGGCCAACTCCATTTATGAAACCCTGTCTTCTGTAGGAGCTCTGGAGGTATGGTGGCTATGCATTGGGCTGCAAACGGCAAGGTCGTTAGTTTGAAACTTCCAGAGGCTCCTTGGAGAAAGGTAGGACTTTTTACTCCTGTGATAGTCCTACTCTGTTACTACGACTCAATGTTGACTTGATGGAAGTGAGTTTGTTTGTTTGTGGACTACTATATGTGAGGCTTCAGCCTGGGCACAGACACAGAGGACACACTCCCTGTCCCCTGGGAGCCTGGCTGGGGAGGGAGACAGCCCAGACCACAGGGCGGAAGAGAGAATGCAGACTGTGGGGTTCTGGGAGGCTCTGATTCCATGCGCTCTGGGCAGAACAGGCATCAGAGATCAGCAGCTGAGAAGAGACAGGGTGAGGAGAAGGTGAACTTGAACTAAGACTTGAAGCATGGGCAGGAACAAATACCTTCCTCTGCATTGAAGAGAGGCACCACCGGTCAACGGGACAATGTGACCGTCCTGATGGCTGGAGTTGCAGCAGAGCAGAAGAACCCGCCTCCTGGAGCCGGCGGTGGAGCTCTTAATTCTTTTTTTTTTTTTGGCTCTTAATTCTTAGAGTCCAAATTCCAGCGCTGCCCCTCTATTTCAGGGGGCTGGGGCGATGCATAAACAGTCTGCATGCACACTCTGACAGCAGCTCCAGGCTGGTCCCTGGGCCAAGAGTGGTGACAGGCTACATAAACAAGCTGCTAAGTGACCCTGGCCAGCAACGTAAAACACAGTCAGAAGAGTCATGAGCAGGGGGGTGGCATGGGACTGGTGGGTACGGGTCCAAGAAGGGTGCTAAGACTGCAGGGGGAAGGGACAGGACTCTCTGGAGGACAGTTTTCAGCACACCACTTGCAGACTTCACCTAGTCAAGGCTCAAATCCTGGCGCTAGACCCTCTGCTGTAGCCACTCTCTGCAGAGGGCTCGACCCCTGCAGAACCTCCTAGAACCTCCCTCTCTTGCCAAACCAGGCAAGCAGTCCACTGCTGTTGGTCTCATCCTACTCATGCTGGCCCTGCGGGTCAGACAGCACCATAGGGCTGTCCAGGGCTGCTTTTCTGGAAGCAGATCACCAAGTCTTTCTTCCAAGGTGCCTGGAGGGGAGCGTACCTGAACCTGTAACCTTTGGGTTATAGTACAACCCAGGGACTCGAAGAAAGACCAAAGCATCCGTTGTTATCTGAACAGAAATGCTTCCTTTGCTTTCCCTAGGGCTGTCTGCAGCTTGTGAGGAGTCGGCAGGATGTGAATTCCATCAAAGAGGAGGGTCAAGTCCAAAAGGCCTCGGGTCCAGGATCCACCTTCTGCCTGGGAGGGGAAAAGGCGCTTCTGCTTTGTAGGTGAGGCAACAGCGGAGCTAAGCGAGTTGCCAGAATCACCCAGCTGGTCTAAGGCAAAGAGAGCCTGGTTCAACGAGGAGCCCTGGTGGCGGAGCAGTTACACACTGGGCTGCAATCTGCAAGGTGGGGCGTTCGAAACCACCAGCCGCTCTTCAGGAGAAAGTCTAGGCGTTCTACTCCCACTAAGAGTTCCAGGCTTGGGTGGTCCTACCCAGTCCTACAGAGGCGCTATGAGTAGGCATCGACTCGGTGGCAGTGAGTAGTTTTGTTCAACAGTGGAAGAAAGATGAAGCTGTAAAGATTGAACGTGGACGCCCCGTTGGGCCTTGTCCATCAGGTCCTGTTAGGTCATTGTAGCATCAACTGGGCAGCAATGAGAAACTGACAGCAGGAGCCCTGGGGGGTGGGGCAAGAGAGAAGCCCAGTGGGGTTTTGTCCAAGAGACGTGTGTTTTGAGCCAACTGTGAGTGATAGATGCCTTGAGCTGGTGGACTCAGAGGGACCATACCTACAACAAAGGAACACTGCCTGGTCACCTGCCAGCCCCCGTGGCTAGCTTTCAGCCCCTTGTGGCAACCAGTAGGTTTTGAATGCCTTCCAACGTGAGGGGTCACCTTCTGACACCATCAACATGGGGGTATCACCTTCGGCACCATGTCAGACGCTCTGCCTTGTCACCAGGCTTCCTGTGGCAAATTCCTCAGAAGTCGGCATCCTAGTCTTGCTTCCTACTCCTACTACTGAAGCTCCCCCCGAAAGCCGTTCAGGGGTGTCTCTGCTGCTCTCTGAGCATCAGTGGCGTAGACTCCAGCATCACAGCCCCCCCAGCCCGCCAGACTGACAAATGGGATGAAGCCATGTTGGAGCCCACTCCATAAGCTACTCTCTGAACAAAAACCCAAACATGTGATCCAGGGGCTATTTAGCTGTAACAGGCCTTGTTTCACTATCCTTGGTGGCACAGTGGTTAAGCGCTCAGCTCCATGCAGGGTGGCCACATCCCTGGTTTTAAAAAAAACAACACAGTATCTGCACAGGGCAGTGAGGGGAGGTGCAGTTCAGCCAGGCCTTGTTCCCGCCCGAGCAGTTTCTCAGAGAACTTCCAGCGGCACAGCCAGCCCTGACATCGGTGAATGCAGCACATGGGTTTACCTTGAGAGCAGGCTTGCAACTGGGCCGAATTGCAAGCTCGCTTTAGATGCCGTGTGTCTCCAAGGCCTGGGGGCCGCCTTGTCCTCCTGTTGAAGCAGTAGCTTCTGCATAAACGGTGACAGGGCAGTGGTTTTCAAGACAAAGGAACATTAACCCACAGGACATCCAGTCTCTCATCCTGGTGACCCGCCTGGAGAGCTTCTTTGTGTGTAAAACTTTAAAATGTGGCACAGAGCGTGAACTGCTGGGAAGGGTAAGACTTTTGTTTGGTAAGCGCAAATGCTGCTTCGCTCACGATAAACTTTTCTGACGTGGAGTAGTATTGCTAAGAGAAAGGCATTCCTCTGACTGTGCTTGTTCTATAGTCTAAAATGAGAGAAAGAGTTGGGGACACACTGGTCCGTTAGTGGAGCCATCTAGTAGTTGGACACGTTCACAGAGACCTCACTTTCAGGAAAGCGCCCTTATGAACCTGGAGGAGCCTTGGCTGTTGGGAGGTGGGCAGTTCAAGTCTACCCTGCAGCTCTTTGGGAGGAAGCCCTGGTGATCTGGCCCTGTAAAGATTCCCCCAAACACCAAGCCCACTGCTCTCTAGTTGGTTCTAACGCTCAGGGACCCTGCATTGTGTTCCTGAGCCTATAGACAGCCTTGTCTATTGGAACCTCTGACCCCCTGGTTACCAGAGCACAGCAGGCACAGTGAGAGTGGTTTCTGGAACGGACGGCTCAACAACACGAAAGACCAGGGTGGCTTCTCCGTCCAGGCGGGAGGAGTCCATACCCCACAGCATGTGCTGCTCCTGGCGGGCTTTGGCCCCTGTGGAGCCCAAACCAACTCGGCCAGCCTCCACTGCAGTGACCTAGTTCCCAGCTCTGGCAGGGACCAGGCGGCCATGACAAAGCAAAATCCAGGGGCTCTGGAATGAGGCCAGGAGAGAAACTCTCAGGGCAGTGGAGACTCTGAGGCTGTGTGGGGCAAGAACATAGGCTCTGGGGCCTAAGGGCCTGGGCTCAAATTGAGATTCTGCTTTTTACCACCCACATGATCTTGGGCAAGCAACTACTCTGAGCTTGCCTGCTCCTGGGTAATGTGGGCTTTGTCTTAGTGGCCTCGTATTGCTGTCGCAGAAAAAGCCGGTGAATGACTTTCACCAAGAGGACTCCGTTCTCTTGCGGTACAGGAATCTAGTGCATCCTCGCTCTGGGGGAAGGTCTTTGTCTCCTTTTAGCACCTGGAGGCCAGGAATTCCTTGGAGCTTCCCATGCATCCTGGACTCCATCCTCCCCTGGTTCTGGGTCTAGGAGGTTCTCAGCACAGGGACACCAGCCAGGTCCAAAGACACCACTCCACTTCTAGCTCTTCTTTCTCGGGGATAACGGGTCCCTCTGTTCTCTGTCCACTTTTCTCTCTCATAAAATAAAAGGGTTGCAGGCCACACCCAGGGAAACGCCCCTTACGTCGGATAAGACCTGTGACTGCACTGCAGGTGCTATATCCCCTGTGTAAGCCTCTGACAGCTGATTGGCTTATCACATCAGGTTACCATGGGGGATCGTTATGTAACTGCCCCATCGCATCATTATGTAACCGCCAAACTGGTAGCCAGGCCCAGAAACTTCTCCGAGGATGCCGAGTCAGCCCGGACTGTCTCCAGGAGGGAACTCGGCCTGCTGGCGGACAGCCACACTTGGGGCTGGGCACCTGCTGCTGGCTGGGAGCCCGTGTTTCAGGATTCTTAGCAGCGAACAGTGGCTAGGTAATCTTAGTACTTTTCAGAAGACGGATACTTGCAAGTTGCTTGTGGGAAATGGAGACTTAAACCCTCAGAACACGGGATTATAGGGAGAATAATGAAGGATGAAGTTGCGGGTTTTAAAAGGCAATAAAGGTTTGCTGTGCTGTTTTCAGAAGGTTAAGACTTACTGGGCTTTGCTATGGATTGAATGTGTGTTGTAAATCATATACCCGTGGAAAGAAGGATCGAAATTTCTCTCTCCTTCCAGAAAGGAGAAGGAGAGGGTTGGCTAAAACAGCAGAGGGAGGGAAAGGGGAGCCACGCTAAGTTCTTAGGCAGTGGAGAGGTGGAGGGCCAGGCCAGGGCTGTGGGTGGAAGAGGGCCTGTCTTCCCACTCACCCAGGAGCCTGCCCCAGGTTCACAGAGTGCTTTGACCCAGGATGGAACACTGCCCTTCCAGAAGCTGACTCCAGGTTCCCTAGTAGGTGGCTGAACCTGGGGGCCTGGCCCTTGCCTCACTCCTTCCTAAGACAACAGCACTCTGTCATTCCTCACCTGCAAAGTGTGAGGCCTTCTTCCACACAAAGAGGAGCCCTGGTGGCCTTGTGGTTAAAGCACTCTGCGGCGAATGCAAATGTTGACAGTTCAAGTCCACCCGCTGCTCCTCAGGAGAGAAGCGGCAGCCTGCTGCTATAACGGTCACAGCCTTGGGAGCCCACAGGGGCCTTTCTGCGCTGTGCTCCGAGGTGGCTATAAGCCAGAATCGACGTGATGACTGTGGACTTGGTTTTGCCCATACCTAGAAAATGATTGAGTTGCCAAATGCTGTGGTCAGTTTCCATCACTCCGAGGCTGCTTTTCCTCTTGTGACTGCCGGGGCCTCGGCCATGGCCATCTCCACCTGTAGAGGTCCTGTTTTTCTCCCGGGCCTTCCTTTGCCTTGCTCTTGCTTTGCTGACCTTCCCTTCAAGTAAACTGCCTCCTCTCGTGAGTCATTTCCTCTGCCTTCCACCTTCAAAGAAGGTTTCTTAACCTTAAGAAACATGGTATTTGTCCTTTTGGAGGGACTAGTTTTGCTCTGCCTCCAGTCCTCAGGATTCCTCCACGTTATGAGATGTGTTCACAGGTACCCTGTTGGTGGGTTTCTGGGTTGTTTCTGGGTCGCTATGGTGAAGAGGGCTGTGCTGACCATGACGGGGCTTTGTATCAAGCTCTCTGGCCTCTCAGAAGCATGTTTCCATTCATTAAAAACCCCACAGACTTTGTGTTCTAGTGGTTATACACTGATCTACATCGAACTGTCCCGAGGTTGGGCATTTGGCATCTAAGATTTCCTGCTACAGTGAGTGCCCAGATCAAGTCTAACAATTATTTCCTCCCCATCGCGAGCAAAGGAGAATGAAGAAACTCTTCAAAGACTCACAGAAACAATCAATCCAACAGATTTATGAACCCTGGGCACGCCAGCCTCCACAGCCCAGACCGCACCAGAGGAACTACATGGTGTCCAGCGCTCGCTGCTAATTCCTCTGAAGGAGGAGGCTCTGGATCAAGAGGGAGACCAATGGGGAACTGGGGTCAAAATTAGAAAAAAGATAAGGCTCAATGGTCTGATAGGGGCATGTGGATCCCCAAGACCATGGCCCTCAGGCATCCTGCATGCCTGCAACTGAACTCCTCCATCCCCACCTTGGCTCAGCTTTCAGCCCAATGATAGGCAGGCCTGTGCGGTGGGCAGGGAGGGGAGGGACTCCTTCTCAGAGCTGCAACTGTAGGAGATCTCAAGGCCCAGGATCTGGGGAGGAAGAAGGGACAGAGGGCAGAATGGGAAGAGTAATGGCAGTGGGGGCAGTGTACAGAGGGCTGTTACACTGCAGAGATTATGACCCATGCTGCCAGTCAGAATGCATATAGATCATATGGATGATCGAGTGGGAAACCAATGTGCCCTCTAACCTTTCACGTAAAACACAATGCTGTAGACAAAAATGTCCAATTATAAATAACGCTTGGATGAACACGCTAGTGCCTAAATCTTTCCAGATGCTTAGACATGAAATTCTAGGTCAGAAGGTGGCAACATTTTCCAGGTTCTCTGCACACATTGGCAAAGTGTTTCTGGCAAGCCTGTCAACATTTTTGTGCTCAGAACGCATGGGGGGTGTGTGTGTGGGGGGGAGACGGGGAAGCAGACTCTACACCCTGAGTGGCTCTGACCAGGGAGGACACCTGAGAGTTACTGGGGTGCTTTGTGAGGTGAAGAACAATGGGGCCCAGCTGGAGGGGAGAGCCCATCCTTGACAGTGATAAAGGAAAGGGCACAGTGGGGGAGGGGAGCCTGGATGCCAGTGGACCCATGCTCAAGAAATGAGAGCAGTCTGTATCTACAAATCTACAACAAATCTAGTTCTGAATCCATATCATGCATGTCCAACAGGGGATCCAGGGAGAGGGGTGGGGACAGGGTCCTCCTGGGGTTAGTAATGCATGGATGTGGCATTGCAGGGATGGGGCCAAGTGGACAAGCGACAGCACAGAATCTGCCCTCGTGTCCACAGCAGTAAGAAGCCCCTGGGGTGGGGGGTGAACATACTCAGCTGCAAACCAGAGGCGAAGGTGCAAGCCCACCCCGAGGTGCCTCAGAAGAAAGGCCTGGTGGTCTGCTTCTGGGTGACCTGCCGTGAAAGCCCTGTGGGGCACAGCCCTGCCCTGACCCTCACGGGCATCTCAGAGTCAGAATGGACTACACAGCCGGCTTTCGGGTACAGACTTATTTAGCCTACCACCTGTGTTTCAGAAAAAATTACTCATCACCCCCCACCCCCTGGATATGAAACGTTTTCATCCCACAGCCCATAATCTAGGATAAAGGGGAGGTCATCTACTCTTGTCGACCAACGACCCCCCCACTTTACCCTCTGCCACCCCGTCTGGTCCCAGCCCCCCTCCCCATCCCCAGGCAGTGGCATCACCTCAGGTGGATCGTCTGCAGACTCCCCTCCCCAGGCAGCCCATCTCCCCACACCCAAGCAGCTAAGAAGATGCAGGAGGAAAGAAGCCGCGGGGGGTGGGGGTGGGGATGGGGGGGCATCCGGTGCCACTCTCCCAGTCATACCTGAGGATAGTTGCCTCCAGGGTTGCTGAATTCCTGCCAGGGGCCGCCAGGCAGACAACGTGGGGGGCTCTGGCCACAAAGATGAAAGGGGGCTCCGGGCTCAGTGGTTGGCAGGGGCACGCCGCCGTCACTCCCTGGGGATGGTTTTCTCTCAGGGGCTCCTGGCAGTCACCCACATCAATTCCAGGTGGGCAGGGCTGCCACGAGTGGGTGGGGAGGGGCAGGCTTTCAGGGCGGGAGCCCGCACACACAGGCTCGTCTGTGCCCACCAAAGGGTACAGCTGTGATGGAAATGGATGTCCTGGGTGCCCGAGAGCTGCGTGGGAATGCCTGAGGGAGTGGGTGGGTGTGACATCACAGTCACCCGGAGAGAAGCCATGTCTGTGAAGTCACGGGGGTTCCAGGCCTCGCTCCCCGCCTGCAGTGCTGCTTTCCCCATTCGTTTTGACTTGTCTAACGTGTGCGCCTGTCAAGAGCCCGGGATGGATGAGGAGGACAGGAAGAGGAGAGGCCCAGGAGGGTGAGGGCTGCCCAGACCTTCTGTACTGTCTTCTGAGGCTGGTGAACTGGGCAAAGGCGGCTCCGGGGATGGGTGAGTTAGGGCTCACATCCTAGGCTGACACCAGCTGATAAATGGGCTGGGGAAGGCGCAGCTGGGACGCCAGGTATCACTGCCGGGGGCCGGAGGTGTTGCTTGCTCTCTGCCTGGGGCAAGATTCGAGAGTGTCAGGCTCACACCGGTGAACTAGGGAGACAGGTGTGGTTTTGAAGCATAGGATTTATGAAGCCCACAAGGATTTTACATCAGGAAGCTTTGAAGGAAACACTCTGTAGCACTCACCTTAAGTAAGACTCTCTCTCCTAAGCACTTGACAAACCTTCCTGCAATCCTCTTATGCTAACCCCAGCCAGTGGTAAAAACACACTCAGGGGCTCCGAGGAGGAAAGACCTCGAGGCCGAGGCCGTTTCCATCACTGGGAAAATCCCACAGGGAGGCTGTGCTCTGCCCCTCGGGGTCAGGAGGAGTCCCAGCTGTCAATAAGGATCACCCCCCTGCAAGGCAAACACTTCCATTGTTTCCATCTTGCAAACGTAGGCAGAGAGAGGTTGGGAGGTGTCGTGATCAAGTCCACACAGAGCAAGGCAGAGCTGGGAGGGGAGGCCCGGCTGCCAGACCCTGGGGTGTGTGCATTGGACGCCTCTTCTGAAAGGAGCCCTGGCTAATGGCTTCAGAGGGGACAGCGCTGTGCTGTGGGGATTTGATGGTCAACAACCGTGTGAGTGTGTGTTTGTGTGTGTATGTGAGAAAGAAAAAGAGAAAGAGAGAGAGAGAGAGAGAGAGAGAGAGAGAGAGTACTTAGTCTTTGTAGCCTTGGGGAGTCATTTTCCTTTTACAGGAGTAGAGGACCCCAGAACCACTCGGTGTCCCCAGGCCAGTTCTGGCTCCGGCTGGGCATGCTCCAGTGCCAACAGGCGTAGATGTCAAGGGAAACCTTGGTGGGCCAGTGGTCTGGCTGCGAAAGGCAAGGGCAAGGGTTCAAAGCCATCAGCTGCCCCTCAGGAGAAAGATCTCTGAGGAGGTCCGCTTCTTCCAGAAAGATTTAGAGTCTCCAAAAGTCAGAGGGCAGCTCCACTCTACCTATTAGGGTCTCCGTGAGTTAGAAGAGACTTGGTTAGACCGCGGTGGACACTGCCTGCTCCGGAATCAGGAATAAACCTGATATGTCTCTGGCCGAATGAACCATGGAGCGGCTACAGCGCACCTGGTCAAACCCAGACTCCAAGCCCCATGCTCCCTCAGATCCTCTTCCAAACCTCTTGACCTGGAACGAGGTCTGGCTCTCGGATTCTCCAAGGCTCCCAAGGGAGGTTTTTTTTTTTCATTCACCCCTGAGTCCCGCATCTAGCAGAGCTCAGCGAGCAGGACCCGACCCTCACGGCATCCTGTCTCAGAAGACATTGCTCCTTTGATGGTAGGGGAAGGCCCACAGGCTGCAAGAGGTTAAAGGACTCGGCTTCAGTCACACAGAGCCTGGCAGGTGGAGTGGGCGACAGGCGGAGGTCCAGCGTCCGGGCCCATCCCTTGCCACACTGCTCCCCGAAAATGCCACCTCCAGCCCAGTCTGTGCTCACCCCTTGACCATTCTTGTGACCTGAGTCCAGTTCAGAATTTGGGGCTGAGTTAACTCCTTTCTGTCTCTGGTCCAGTGCTTGTTCCTGGTGGCTCCAGGACCTGTCCTAGACTTGCCTGACTTCCTGATGGGCAGCTCGTTCCAATATCAGCTTGGTCTTTGCACCATGTCCCTACCCCATGCTCAGAGAAGAGGTTGAGTCTTACAGTGACAAGGCACACACTGCTGGGAAGTGAAGCTTCAGGCCACATCTGTCTTTGTGGCCTCTCTCTCTTTTTTAACATTCAATACATCATTTGGATCAAGCATATTTGTACACATGTTGCCATATTCATTTTCTAATATTTTCTTCTTGAGCCCTTGGTCTAAGTTCCTCTTTCCCCCTCAACCCCCTTTTTTATGAACCATTTTATTGGGGACTCATACAATTTCCCTCACGATCCATACATACGTCAATTGTATGCAGGCCACATCTGCACACTTGTGGCTATCAAAAGAGTCTTGTGCTAGGTCAAGATGCCCCAACAGAATACAGGATCCATCTCTTTCTCACTCTCCCTCCCCTCCCTCTTTCGGTCCCCAAACTCTAAGGCATAACTTCTCTGAACACTGGTTGGATATTTCCAGAAAGCATCCCCAAGTCAAGACGAGGCAAACAAGAAGCATCAGATGAAGGGAACCCCCCTGAGGGTCATGTAAAACAGGGTCTTTGAGATGGATGGAAGGCTTGTTGAGTCACACAGCTGTAGAAACAGCCACACACAGAGTCGAGGGGCACCAAGGTGTGTTAGTCTACAAACGTTCTACCAGACAGCCCTATGCTTAAGACTTCTGCCCCTCCCTAAGGCATATCTTCTCGCTCCCTGCTGACTTTCAGGTCTCTGATGGGTGCACTCAGCAGCCCACAGATGCTCCCATCTCTGGCCAAAGCCCACACAGGGGTGCAGAAGGACCGACCCCTTCCTTGGCTCTGCACATCACACTGAACGATGTTCTTAGAGCAGCAGTTTTCAACCTGTGAGTGGTGGCCCCTTTGGGGGGGGGGGGTCAAATGACCCTTTCACAGGGGTCGCCCAATTCATAACAATGGCAAAATGACAGTGATGAAGTATCGATGAAAATCATTTTATAGGGCTGAGCCCCGGTGGTGTAGTGGTTGTGCGCGGGACTGCGGCCCACTGGGATGGAGGTTTGATTCCGGCTCCCAGGAGCAAAGGCTGGGCCTCCTACTCCCACCACCTGAGGGCAGTGATGCCTAAAAAAAAAAAAAAGAAAATCATTTTATGGTTGGGGGAGTCACCACCCCATGAGGAGCTGTGTGAAAGGGCTGAGGCATGAGGAAGGCTGAGAGCACTGCTTTCGAGTTTCCTGATGATGCCCAAGGGCCGCAGGAGGAACAGTTCGGGAGAAGAGGGTGTGCATGGACGCGGAACATGAAACATGGACCACACAGCACTGAATGATGCATGTGGACACACGTGGCCATCATGGCATCTGTATGTATGCTCTCCATCACGGTGACATACAAAGTCTGGGGTGCACTCTAAAAACGGTACACAGATGAGCAGCTACTTGCGGTTGAGAGAGAGGG
>PVJH01015629.1:0-52850 GCA_004026705.1 Nesogale talazaci | reverse complement strand
ATGATTTGTTTACACACTGTGTCCATTTTATTTTAATTGGCTAATAAAGAGGAACACTGACATGTAGGTTTCAACAACAATATTTTAAAATTTTCCTATAGTCTCATTTAAACATTGTCCCTATTGTCATCTCTTATAATAACTAACCAAAAGCAGTGAAGCCCCTCCCAAAAAAACAATAATAACTAACCAACCAACCACTGCTATTTGCTATTTCTTTGATTCTGACTTATAGCAACTCTATAAGACAGTGTGGCAGTCATGTGCTTATGTTAATTTTATAATTGAAATGTAGGGGTGGAGTCTGGCCTGTTAATCAGGAGAAAGCCATTGAGTAGCTGATGAGGCCTCTATGTGGGCATGGCTTTCACCTGAAACTACAGGGAAATCTCGCGATATTTCCCTCGCGAAAATGAGAAGCTATCTTGCCCAGTTGCTGGGAGTTAGTTTCAGAGACACTTAATCATGGAAAAGACAAGATGCAGCCTCCGAGAAATTGGAGGAGCCAGTGGAGAGACCACTCAGCTTTGCCCTGATGAAGACAGACCTCTGAAGCTGGAGTGGCATGCTGTTGATGGACCTGAGCCCTGGAAGCGAGGAGCCATGTGGAGACCCCTGCCAGTGTCAGAATTCTGCACCCACTGACTTGTGACTTCCTGAGTCGGAAGCAGACTTTATAGACTGACTTCGGGCATATGGGTTAATATTGGACTTATGACTTTGCACTGGACTGGATTGGGATGCCTTCTTAGTGTCACATTTCTTTTGTATATAAACCCTTTCCTTATACCTATATGCGTGTCTCTGAAATTTGTTCCTCTAGTCTATCCAGACTAACACAGACAGAATAGAATTACTCCATAGGGATGTCAAGGTTATAAATCTTACGGTAGAAGACAGTTTCTTCTCCTAAAGACTGGCTGGTTGAACTGAGCGCTGGTGGCATAGTGGTTGATTGCAGCCCACAGGGTTGAGAGTTCAAATTCAGCAGCAGCTCTCCAGGAGCAAGGCTCGGCTTCCTACTCCCACCAGGGCAGTGATGTCACAAAAAACACACAAATAAACAGACAAAACTGGCTGGTGGTTTCAAATTGCCAACCTATCAGTAGTCAATCCTGTGTCATTCTCACAAAACTTAGGATGTTTGGGCTCCTGATGGTAGCCGCTGATTCCGTTCATCTTCCTTTCTTCCTCTTTTTAAAGACCTACTTTACCTGACACGATGTGATGTTCTTATTCAGAATTGATCTCTCCCGGTCACAGCTCCAAAGAACAGGAAAACATGGTTAGTATCCTTGCTTTCAAGGAGTTGTCTGGCTGTACTTCTTCCAAGTCAAATTTGTTTGTTCATCTGGCAGTTCACAAGACATTCCTTTATATGTATTTCAGAGCTCCTGCCAAAAAGTCCACTTCTACTCATTGCAACCCCATAGGAGGACGGAGTAGAACTGTCCCGGTGGGTTTCCACGACTCCAACCCTTTACAGCACAGGTTCACAAACTGTGGGCCGTGACCCTTTGGGGGGCTGAATGATCATTTCATAGGGGTTGCCCAATTCATAATGGTAGCATAACTACAGTGATGAAGCAGCAATGAAAATAATCTTATGGTGGAGGGGGTGACAATAATATGAGGGACTGTATTAAAGTGTCACAGCATTAGAAAGGTTGAAAACCACTGCTTCAAAGAGATAGAAAACTTCATCCTTTTTTTTTTAACTAAAGAGTAGCTGATGTTTTAAATTGCTGACCTTGTAGCCAGCAGCCCCATAGGCAATCCCTACGTTACCTCATAAATATAATTTTCTTTCCCCCAAAAGCAAAAATATGGGCATTCTAAAGTATGTTTCTCTTGAGAGGTGCTATCAAGTCAGTCCTGACTCACTGTGGCCCTGTGTACAACAAAGCGAAACATAACCCGGGCCTTTGCCAGCCTCACAATTGTTCTCATATCCAAGCCCGTTCCTGCAGCCACCTTGTCAGTTCACAAGCTATCACAGTAAAGTAGCTTAATCAATTTATTTTCAGTAAATTATCTAAACATCTTAATATTGTCCATATACTACAAAATAAAATAACTACTCAAATCAAGTTTGTTAAGCATTTTCAATTGTTAGAATACTCTAAAGCTGGATTACATCAAGAAGCATATGGTATCAGGGTTGAAGGAAGGCTTATTAACAACCTGAAATATGCATATGACACAGCCTGCTTGTTGATAATGATGAATACTTGGAGTACTTTCTGATGAAGATCAAAGATTGCAACCTTCAATACGGATCGCAACTCAATGTAAAGAAGACCCCAAATCCTCACTACAGAAGCAACACAGATACCATCATGGTGAATGAAGAAAAGGTTGAAGTTCTCAAGGACTTTATCTTCAATGGATGCATTAATCAAGACTAATGGAAGTAGCAGTCAAGCGATCAAAAGACATATCACTTTTGACAAAACCTATTTAGAATATTGAAAATTGAGAAAGGTCCATAAGTCTGATATTAGCCCACATGTCCAGTACAAATATATAAAGTCCTTTTTCAGACTCATGAAACAATTCAATGATGCCAAATACTGGAAGATCACAGGATAGCATGTTGGCAGTCCTGTGGATCCAGTGGCATTGTAAGCATCTTAGCACTGATCGGGTTCTCCTTGTGATTCCTTTAGCTCCAACAGCCTGATTGCCTCAGGGTAGCTTCTCTTCAGAAATATCTTGCGAGAGGGAGTCAAGAGAGAGTACCTCCTGTCTCCAGGGCGAAATACAGGAATTCTCAGAATCCTCAGGAAAAGTACATGCCCACACAGAGTCATAATTGGCTGTGACCTCATTAACAGCCTAGACCTATTAAACGCCTAAACTTTTAATCCTCAAATTGACACCAGGTTATGTAACTACCACACCAGGGGACTTTTCATGGTCTCATATGTACTTGAAAGTTGGACTGAGTTGAAAGGAAGACTAAGAAGACTCAATGTATTTGAATTGTGGTTCTGGAGGAGAATACTAAAAGTACCACTGACTGTTAAAAGGACAACCAAATCTGTTTTGGAAGACCTATGGCCACAATGTGCCTTAGTCCCGGGATGGTGAGGCTTCATCTTACATACTATGGATATGCTGTTAAGAGAGAACAGTCCTTGGAGGAGGACATATTTGATAAAGAAGAGGGTCCACAAAAAAGAGGAAAGCACTCAAGCAGACGCATGGACACTACAGCTGCAACGATGAACCCAAGCATAGGGACATCTGTGAGATTGGAGCAAGACCTGGAAGTGTCCTCTTCTTTTGTGCAGATGACTGGTATGGGTTGGAACTGACTCAATGTTATCTAACATAATCAACAAAATACACACATACATATGGAGTTAAATAATTTCAAGCTGTTTGAGTTAGATCCACTTACCTTAAAGTTATTGGAGCTATCCCTAGGTTCCAGCCAGGGAACACTTGAACTAGCCCTTGGACAAATAACATTTGCCTGTAGGAGTTATTCACTGAACCTGTGTTTTCTCCTCATATCTCTCCTTTCCCCATACTCTTTCCTTGCCCGTCTATATGTCTATTATAGAAGACCAAAGAAGCTGCTTTTTAATATCTTTTTCATAGGAATTGCTGGACACATACAAAACTTTTGTAATTTCTTCCTGATATCTTGGGCAGACTTAATTATAAACTGATATTGTCACACCATCTATCCTGTGAGGTCCTCAGGTTCAAAGTCTATCATTGTTTAATCCATGCCCCTTTCATTGTCTCCAAACAGTCTACTGGATTCTACCAAGGCCCTTGGTCAATGGTTGCTAGTTTGAGTTAATCAAGGAGTGTCTTTTGAAAAAAAATTACTCTTTACAAAAGAAAGAGCATGTCTCTTAATCACTCCCTTTTTATGCAATCACACTGCCAGTAATGAACAGTGTACAGCATTGTTTCTGTTCCCAGTAGATAACTGTCATTTTGAATATTCATTTGACTGGCATATGCTACGGCTTTTCCCTTAACACTCTCACTCTCACAGATGGTAAAGCCTCTGAATGATCTGATTAATGTGCTTTTAAGACACATCAAAGGTTAGAGGTTTCCTTCTTCATTGCTTAATGAATTTGCTGGGATTATCTATAAAACACCCTAGCTTATCTTTAATACATATTTCGTAAGTCATGCATGTTGCCCTAACTTATCTTTAATGCATATTAAGTAAGTCATGCATGCTAACTGTCTGGCCATGGGGTTTCTTATGAAGAGAAAGTTGAAGTCCTTGGACTTGGGGAGTGGCTTAGGCCTTGCTTTTACTGGGGCTTACAGGCTGTGAATGGGGAGGTGTCTACTCAGGGTCTGAAGGAATCATTGGATCCTGAGGTCTCATCTGGTGAGATGGAAAGCCAGCTTTGGGTTCTGGTTTATTCTTTCCCAAGATCTGCATATCCTCACAAGGCAGAAGGTCTCATCTTTCTCCCACAGAGTGACTTGCTGACCCCAAACTACTGACCTCACAATAAGCTGCCCAAAATGCAGCTCATTATGACCCCAAGATTTCTTCCTAATATTTAAAGAGATTCTACCCTAGCGGATATATCCGTTTGATATTCTCATTTTCTTAAATGAAAGGCAATTCCTTGAGTAACCTTTACCCCAACACCTGAAAAACACAACACATTTTTTATGGAGCTCCTACAGGGTGGATAAAACTTCCAGAAGGAGTAGAGAGGAGCTTCTCTGGGGTACAGAGCGGGTAGGGAGTTGTGTGACTCAAGGTCCAAACTGAATCCCCTCCTTTTCCCTCCAGTCTATCAGAGAGAACTAGTGGTATCCTGTAGTGGGCCTCTGTGCTGCTTTCAGATAATACTGCCAGGAAATGTCAGTGCTCTGATCATAACAGCCTATTGATTGTCTGGAGATATTTGAGCATCTAGCACATCCAGGGCATCTCCAGCATACTCAGAAGTGCTTGTTTAGGGCTCCAGTCAAGGAGTGATTTAGTCATGTTTCAGAGCCTTTGCTTGACTTTCCCTATGAGGCACCTTCACATCAGGAGGTTCCGTCCTGGCACCCAGATGAACCTCCAACCTTCTGAACTATTCTTCATAGTCAGAGTCTGGCAAGGTTGGATATTTATACCAGTATATCTTTTGTTTCACACACACCAGTTTCCAAGTTCTTTCTGCTGCATTTTTTTAAAAGTTTGAAAGGAGAATACCAATATGAGAAATGGGAAAAAAGAAAATCAGAGAGTAGATTAATTCCCGAGAAAACTTAATGCAGTCTATTGATGAATCTAACTGTTCCACGTGTTTGAGACACAGTTCCAGATATTACTGAGAGGGCAATCAAGGTTTTGAGACTCTTTTTCATCCATTCTTTTAAGAAAGAAGTCAAGAAAGAGACAATATGCAGACAAGGGTCAGAGAAAAGGTTTGAATGAAATGAATGGATTTATTGACAGATATGTTGGTGTGGGATATCCAGGGACTCCAAGCATAAGGAAAATGAGGAGCAAGATTTTCTATCCTGCAAATAGCAGGTATAGTAGACCTTCCACCCCTAACTGGCTTTCCAGCAAGTCTTCTAGTATTGGCTGACTTTCTGTAGCATGTGTCCTCTTTCCATGTCCTTTGACCCCTGACCTCCAGAGCTCATGCTGTGCCATTGCAGTCAGGCCCAAATGGCCCCTAAACCTAGAGTCAATTCAGTCATTTTGAACACCCTCTTTCTCTGATGATGCCCTTGCACTATGTCAATTACTTTCACTTAAAAGAAAATGGCTCTCATCTGCCCTTCACCTTCCTTTGTGCTGGGGAAACCTGGAGGACGTGTGTCCTGTTTGTTTTTGGATTACCTTCTCCTGGGCCTAGTTTTGACTAGCCCAAACTCTCAAACACATGTTTGCTTGTTTGCTTTTTCCTGTGGCGAATGAGAAAGTAAAAGTATTTGCTTACTCCACTCAAAGCCAAGGAGTCAACGTTGATTCCTAGTGTTTCTTAGGATGTAACAGTTTATGGGAGCAGAGAGTCCAGACTCTTTTTCCCCAATGATGTTATTGGGGGCTGTAGCAGCTCATATAACATCCAATACATCATTTGTATCAAGCACATTTGTACAAATGTTGCCATCTTCAGTTCCAAGTTTTCTACTTGAGCCCTTGGTATAAGCTCCTCCTTCCCCCTACTTTTTTTTTTAATAAATCATTTTATTGGAGTCTCATATAACTCCCATCACAATCCACACATACACCAAATGTATGCAGGCCACATTTGCACACTTGCTGCCATCATCACTCTCACACCATCCTCCCTCCACCTAGACACACCAGCTCCCTATATTTCCCTTCCCATGCCCCTCCCCCATGAACCCTTAATAATTTATAAATTGTTATTACTTTTTCATATCGTACACTGTCCTATGTGTCCCTTCACTTACTTCCCTGTTGTCCGTACCTCAGAGAGGAGGTCACATGTAGATCCCTGAAATTGGTTCCTCCTTTTTATTCCACCATCCTTCCACCCTCCCAGTTTCACCACTCCCACCAAAGTCCTGAGGGATCATCTATCTTAAATGCCCCATGTTTCCGACTCCAGTGAACATCCCCTGATCTAGCTGGATTTGAGCCCAGACTTTCTTTTGCGGAACTGCCAGTGGTTTTAAACTGTCAATCTTGCAGATCACAGCAAACCCAAACCCACTACACCACCAGGGCTCCATGCTTACTAAACCCACTTAATGTTTATATTACTCCATGAAAAGCAAGGACCCCCTAGTCCACCATCAGCCCTCCAGAGATCTCAGCATTCATATCTGTTAGAGGAGTTTCCTAACCCCAGCGATGCTCACTCACAGCTTCATACCAGTCCTCATAGCGACCTTTTCTTGCTCAGGATTAGCCTAAAGTGATGAGAGTTAAAATAGTAAAAGCATTTGCAACTTTGTTTTCCACATTCTTTCTGTTATATGCCTTCCTTGACACCTAACTGCAAATTAAAATTCAACTTCAATTAAAAAAAATTCATTCATAAGGACAGAATTCCTCACGTGTCAACGAAAAGTAGTAATCTGTGCACCCAGTACACACAATCCCTTTTAAAAGGCAAGGCTATTTCATAGATCATGCTATTTCAACTTAAATTCTTGGCCAGGAAACCAGACAAATATGTGAAGACCTAAACTCGAAGTTCCTTTTACCATGCATTGTACCAAGTCTTTCCTTGAGGGAACAACAAATTTTACAAGGAACAAAAGTATGAACAATAGTTATACTTTTCAGTCTGTCTCTCTGAGGTAGCAGTTGTAATGGAGAAAGCTGATGATCTTCAATGGGTGAACCTAGCCTCGAGCTCACTATCCACCCCTCTCCTTATATTTGTATCTCAGGATAGCATTGCCGTCCTGCTTTTGTCCTGCTTTTACTGTTCTATGAGTTTCCTTTCATTTGTACTAGACTTCTCAGGTGCTTCAGTAGATTCATATATCAGTTATTTTCACTGCTTTGTCTTTACATTTGAATATGTCAATGATTGGATCTTGCCATCTTCCAATAATCAAGCTTCTCTCTCTCTCTCTCTCTCTCTCTCTCTCTCTCTCTCTCTCTCTCTCTCTCCCCCCCCTCATCTGAGCACAGAAATTCCCAGGCAAAGGCATCCTGAGGGTAAAATGAGACAATGAAACCAAAACATTCTTTCATAAACAGAGTTTTATCAAATGCACCAAGACCACATATTTACTGAATACCTATGGGTATATTTGTGTTACAAAGACCAAGCTGAGTAGATGAAGAAGAGATTATGTAACCTAAAAATTCTAATTCTAATGTGTTTACCAGATAGTTGTTTATAGACCCCATTCATAGAGCATTGCTCTCATCAGCAACTCTATAATCTTAGGAGGAAATAGAGAAGAAAAAATAGGAAATGCAGGAGAAGGAAGGGTTGTGATTGTATCTTTAAGGTCATGTTCCAAAATCTTTTCACATTTATTTTCACTGCCATTTGTCTTTTAGGCTCATCTGAAGTCAAATGGTCACACCTCAAAAGGACATCATGAAATTTAATGTTCACCTAGTCTAGATATAGAGTCACTGGGTGGTATAAATGGAAAAGGCTCTCAATGATTAACGGAAAGATTAGAGGTTTAATTCCACTCAGGGGTGCTTCTGATGAGAAACCTGGTGACCTGCTTCTAAGACGATCAGTCATTGAAAAACCTGTGAAACCCTAACTACTCTGACACCCCTGGGAACACTAGGGGTGGGAATCAACTCCATTGCACAATGTTTGGTTTTTGCATAGCTATTCAACTGTTTTCAGAAATGAAAATCTACTAGAAAGAAGTGAATAATAGCGCTCAGAGTAGAACTAAAACAATTTTTATTTTTCTCACAGTAAGAAACAGCTTGAAGCCAAGACATTAGATATCTTATGTTTTGATGCTGCAAAATTTATTATTATTATTATTATTATTATTATTATTATTATTGTCATCATTAAAAACTGACATTGAATCTTTCAAAAGTCACTACTTGACATTTTTTTTCTTTAATACAGAAGATCTCAACCTGTGGGTCTTAACCCTCTGTGGTCTCGAACGACCCTTTCACAGGGGTTGCCTGATTCATAATAGTAGCAAAATTACCTTTAAGAAGTAGCAATGAAAATAATTTTATAGTTGGGGATCATCATAATCTGAGGAACTATACTAAAGGGTCGTGGTGTTAGAAAGGTAGAGAAGCACTGCCTTTTATGTCATCCTGATTACAGTGACGACTATGACATTCTGGGTATAATTAATCTAGAATCATCCTGGTAGAATTAAGAACTTCAAGGTTCCAATGACATTTAAAACTTAGGATAAAGCACTTAGAAAAAAAATTGGCATCCATTACTGCACCAATACTGATATTCTGTATAATGTGTTTGACACCATCTTTTTTCACTATGACCCTACCACTTCTGAAATTCAAAAAAATTGAAAGACAGATGCACAATAAGAAAAGTTGGGCACATTCTATTACAAGCACCCTAAAGATCTCCTCATATTAGCTGTCATTTCACCCTCACCCTCTCTCTCTCCCTCTGTCTTTTAACCTTCATTCCAGGACTCAGGAGCAAGAGGAGGCTTGGTCCTCCTCTTCTGGTCCCCCACAGATTGACAACTGCAGAAACTCACAGACAGCTCTACTATGCCCTGTAATGTGGATCTCACCAAGAGTTGACTCAATGGACATGAGCTTAGGCTTGGTTTTGAGTTAGTCACTGGTTCTTCTTTCCCTGAACTTTGACTTACATCTTCCCATAAGTACTTTGGAGCTCCCCTGTATTATGAGGGGATAACTAAAAAAAAAACCCAGAATTTTTTAAAATGTATGCATTGAGTTCTTTTTTCTTACAAAATAACCTATGACCTTCTAAGCACTCTCCATTATACTCAGTACATTTAGATTCTTCTCTTGAGAACATTTTTCAAACTCATCTGTTTGGATGGCTGACAGTGCCTCCCTCATGTTTCCCTTCACCTCTTCTACACCTTCAAATTGCTGTTCTTTCAAGTCCCTCTTCATTCAAGGAACAAAGAAGTTGAGTAAAGCCAATTCAGGAGGATCAGGTGCAATGGCAGAAGCATGCTCTCTTTTGCCCCAAACTGAGATGGCTCCATGAGCAGATGCATTATTCTGGTGGCAAAACCAATCTTCTGTCTGCCACAAATCAGGCCTTTTTGTAGCACACTGGTAATCAATATTTTCAGAACCTCTAAATAGAATGCTTGGTTAACAGTAAGACCTGATATAATAAATTCCAAATGCATTATTTGGTTCACATCACCAAAGCAAATGTGCATTAACTTGATCTTTGATTTCACTGCATGAGCTTTTAGGGGGCAAGGGGATGATGGCATCTTTGACTGACTTGATTGATGCTTGTTTTTAGAGTGATAAGCATAGCACCACATGTTCATTTCAGTAATAACTTTGGGGGCGGGGGATGTTGGTGGCTTCAGAGCTATTTCAAAGCATGGCATATTTCCACTCAAGGCTCTTTTTCCCAGTCAGTTGGAATCCAAGGCACAGATTTCACAGCCATCATTTTTATTCCCAAATATTCCAGTAAAATTCCCTGAATCAAGCTTCAATATAATCCAGATAACTTCTCCATCTCATCAATTGTCCACCATAAACCTATGAGCACATATGCATGGATTTTGTGACACTTTCATTCATCCAAGAAGTTGACAGGTGTCTGGGAGGAGGCTTGTTAATTGTCATTTCCCTTTTATATAATGAGAAAGCCACTCATACATAACATACATGTTGTCACCAGTTTTGAACCAAATGTAGTATTTATCAAAACATCTATGCTAAAGAAAAAAGTCAGCTTTTTTGAGTTTTTTATTTTGTTCCATGACCCATCAATCCTTAGAAAACATCTTGACCTGGAAACTAGACTTCTTGCAAATGTCTATCACTGTTGCACACAATTCCCAAGGTTAATAATAAGCAACCAGTTTACTTTTTTAAATAAACTTTGCTCATGATGTATCTTTTTGAATGATTTTGACTTTTTTGAAATATTGGCTTAAAATATTACTTAGCTTTACTACTTGTGTTAGTCCAGGTAGACCAGAGAAATAAATTCATAAACATGTGTGTTAGTCCAGGTAGACCAGAGGAACAAATTTCATAGACATGCATATAGATATAAGGAAAAGGTTTATACAAGTAGAACAGGACATTGAGCCGAGTCCAGTTCAAAGTCATAAGTCCGATATTAGCCCATATGCCTGAAATCAGTCTATAAAGTCTCCTTCCAACTCACAAAGACACAGGTCAGTGGGTGCAAAATCCCAGCACTGGCAGGGGTCTCCACATGGCTCCTCACTTCCAGGGCTCAGGGTCCATCAACAGCAGAAGCAACTCATCACTGGCAGAGGTCTACATGTGGCTGTCGCAGATTCAGAGGTCTGGCTCCATCACGGCAAAGCCATGAGGTCTCTCCGCCGGCTCCTCCAGCTTCGCAGACGCTACCATCTTGTCTTGTCCATGATTAATCATCTCTGAGACTAATTCCAAACAACTGGAGAAGATATTTTCTCATCGTCATGAGGGAAATATCACGAGATTTCCCAGACGTATCAGGAGAAAGCCATGCCCACACAGAGGCCTCATTGGCTACTCAATGGCTATCTCCAGATTAACAGGCTAGACTCCACTCCTACATTTCAATCGTAAAGTTAACATAAGCACATGAATGCCACAGCATGCATATGGATATAAGGGAAAGGCTTATATACAAAAGGAATGGAATATTGAGAAAGCATCCCAACCCAGTCCAGCCCAAAGTCATAAGTCCGATATGTCCAAACCAGTCTATAAAATCTCCTTCTGACTCACAAAGCAAATGCAATGACATCAGGACAATCACAGGTCAGTAGATGCAGAGTCTTGTGTATCCAGTGGCAGTAGAAGCATCCCAGCACTGGCAGGGATCTCTCCATGGCTCCTTGTTTCCAGGGCTCAGGGTCCATCAGCAGTATCCATTGGCTGTAGAAGCATCTCAGTGCTGGCAGGGGCCTCTCTATGGCTTCTCTAGACCCAGAGGTCTGGTTTCAATAGGACAAGCCCATGTGACTTCTCCCTAGCTCCTCCAGGTACCAGGACTCAGGATCTATCAGCATGCCACTATCTTGTCTTGTTGTTACACCCACTCCAAGAGACTGGTCTCTCATCTTCATGGGCTTTCTCAAAATTCTCAAAGATAGCCATGCCTACACAGAGGTCCCATTAGCTATCCCCAGATTGGCAGGTTGGATTCCATCCCTCCATTCTTAGTCAAATTGACACCAGAGTATCTGACTGCCAAAGTACTGAACTTTTGACATTTCATAAAAATTTGCACCCAAGGTAAATTCTTCCTTTCCCTCACCCTAATCCTAGTCTTGCTGCAGAAGATAGTGTTTCAGCAAGAAGGAAATTGTAATATGAAATGTAGTGGGGACCATAGAGTGAAATGAAAAAAAAATAAACTATTTGTAAACATGTAAATAAATATAAACACTTATAAATGAGAAAATTAAAGTTTTGTTTCTTTTCTTCCTTTTTTTTTAAAACAAAACTACATATTTGAATTGAATCTAAATCATACTGAATGAAACGAGTCTCTAGCTCTCTGTTACCCAACTCATTTGCCTGCTTGCCTGGGAATCTATGTTTACTTAATTATGGAATCAGCTCAACACCTTTTTAAAGTTTCTATCATCTGCCTATATTAGTTACTGGAAACTATACAAAACTAAGAAGCAATTTCTGTATATGGATGCACGAGGATACCTAGGAAATGTACAATAAGGGAGGGACTGTTAACACAGTTATGTTTTGCATAAAGTAGGGCCAAGAAATAATATTTCTCTTCAAACCAAAACAAGCAAACACACTGCAAATAAGTTGAATCTGACTCACAGCAACCTTAATAGTACAGGGTCTAAAAATCTCAACAAGTGGAATAGAACTCACGGCAACCCAATAACACAGAGTCTATAAACTTTTAAACCCTGTTCCTTAGAGTTTTCATTCCTGTAAATCTTTTTTTTCTTTTCTTTCTTTCTTTCTTTTTTCATGTTTAATCGTTTTATTGGGGTACTGTAGTCTTTACAGAAAATGAGAGCCTCTTCTTTTTGCTGAGGAGTAGTTGGTGGTTTGAACTATGAACCTTGTGGTTAGTAACCCAACATGGAGCCAACACTATGCCATGTGGGTTCCTTCATGCCATAACCAAAAACTTATTACCATTGAGTTCATAGGACTCACAACGACCCTGTAGGACTGCATGGAACTGCCCCTCATGAGTTTCTGCAAAGAGACTGGTGGTTTTGAACTACTGACCTTGTGGTTAGCAGCTCAATTCATGAGCACTAAACCCAATCTAACCTCCAGAGCTCCTTCCCATCAAGGACATTATAAACATAAGTGGTTAAAAGGATTTTGACATCAGTCTTATAAAGTTTTCTAGAAAATGTAAAGACTTTTGTTCAGCACACTATTGAAGGGAAAGAGAATGAAGTTCTGGTACTGAGATAATTATTGAAAATCCCTGATCCATCTGGTTAGAACTACTTAGGCATCCACAGGTGATGTTTTACAATTCCACCTGATGGTTAGATGACTGATTAAACTTCTGTAATTAGCTTCTGAAATAAATCCCTATAAGCATTTATGCTAAATTATCCTATAGAACCCCACTCCCCATCCTACTTATGACCTCAATCAAAGATTAACCCAGCAAATGACAGTTCTATAATATCTTTGTGTCCTAAGCTCTCTCTTTATTAGAAATTTATATTTGGAGTTATCAGTTTTCACTTATATGCATTGATGTGCTCCTGAAATTGAATGTACCCTTTCTTTTTTTTTTCTGAATGATTCTTTTTACTTTCATTTTAAGGACTGAATGAATTTTTCTTGATACAACACATGAATTGAATACCAACACAATAATATTTATCGTTACTAAGTAAAAATAAAGTACTACTGATGGAAGAAGCCTAAGATGCACTGAAAGCATTAGTGAAACCTGGACTCCAAGAATTGAATGAATACTAATTGAAATATTTGAACAAACAAATGCTGTATAGAAAGTGCTTTCACATCTATGCCAAGAAATTTGGAAGGCCTGTCCAACAGACTGGATGAAATTCAAATGTGTAGTCCAAGGGAAGTGACCCAACAGAAAGTGAAAATATAAAACACTATCAGTAATATCACATGCAAGTACTGTCTTGGTGGGTATAATTTTTAAATGGTTGCAACATCACATCGTCAGGCACCATTCTATTTCTTTGCGTCTCAATGAACCATTTGCGCTTTAGGCCTTTGAAGTATTGCTTTTCCTCACTGTCCTTTGTTTTGAACTAGCAGAAACCAACAGTTACATCTTCTACATGTTTACAAGCTCCAAGTCTCTTGTTGCTGCTCACAAAAGTAGGATGTAGAATATCCTCAAGTTCAAATTTTAGCAAATCAAACTTATTTCTTAAGTGGCTTACCTACTAGAAGAAGTAAATATGTCACAGATTTCAAGGTAAATAAAGTTGGATAAAATTGACACATGAAAAACAAAGAAACAAAGGAAAATTATGAAAATCACAAAATGAAAAGATGAAAGGAATAAACCCAAGAAAGCCTGTGCTACCACCCAGCAATAAATGATCCTTTATTTAAGATTGACTTCATTTCCTTTCACTCTATAAATACCCCACATTTAGCAGCTTAAAACCACTCACATTTATCCTTTAGCAGTTCTGTATGGTTTTAGTGAATTAACAGGCAAATATCAAGTTGCTAACAAGGGTTGGGATTCACATACTTTTCCAAGCTAGCTCACTGATATTGGCAGAATCCATTTCCTGGCTAAAATGGATTTTTTGAACTGAGGTTCAAATTTTCTTGCAAGATCCTAAAACGTGTTCATATTGTACGCTACATGGCCATCATGGCTAGTTCACATATTAATGACACTTCTGTTAAGGCCTGAAGAAGTCTGCCTCTCTTGAAAGACTCCATAATTGGGTCGAGGCCTCCTCTGTGTCCATTCTGTTGATTAACTCAAAGTTAACTGACTTGTAACCTATTCAGGAGCTCTATGCTCTCATCTACACTGGGCCTACTCACCCTCAAGGTCAGGGTGTTTTTCAGGAGGATATTACATGTGGGGGGGCAAGCATCTTGGGGGCCATTTCAGAATCCAGTGAACCAGTAAAGGTGGACATGCAATTTAAGTCAGAAGAAATGAAATCTGTTTTTCTATGCTACCACTTTGTGTGGAAGGAAGTTGGAGGACGCAATGCTTTGTCTGTTGTGATGAGCGGGAAAGTTCAGAGGATCTTGCTGATGACTTCACCAAGCCTCTCGACTCTTGTTCCCAGAATTTGCATGTTGGCTAACAAGTGAAGTTTCATGGCGTGAGACCTTCTGCTACTCCAGCAACCAGCATTCCAACTCATACAGAAAGCATATGAAGTAAATAATGAAACATGCTCACACAAAGTAAATAGTAACTTCTGCTGAGGGAAGGGAAGAGATAGATAGAATATGAGACTGGGTTCCTTAAAACAAATCAGCTCTTACTCTTTTTAAAATTCAGAAGCAGAAAATGTCAAAATGTTAATATTTCCCAAGGATAAGTAGTGGATTGAGTGTTAATAGTTCTATCAGGGTTGTTTTGAGATCTTTGCAGGGGTCGGGGAGATAGGGAGGAGTGGCAGGGGAGCTTTAGGGATGTAAAAATATATCATAACATGAAACAGAGCTACACTGGTGCATCTCAGATAGGATTCTTGCTAGGCAAAGTCCTTGTAGAATGGCCTGGTCCAGGCATCAGTTTAAAGTGATGGTGGACATTGTTTTACCCTTGTGTATATGAGAGATAGATGAGAACAGCTGTGGAAATAAGAGAATAAATGGATCTTCAAATTCTCTAGGAGCACCTGTTTCAGTTTATAATATTCCAACTAGACCTACTGTTTAGAAGTAGATGACAAATCTGAAGATTAGGTTCTAGTTTGAATCCCAAATGCACAAAATGAGATATAATATTTTTTCAAATACCTTTGTTGAAGTATTGTTAAATTCTAACTGTAAGTATAATGTTTGCTCATTTTATCAAGTTGTACACTCACCACCACACTCAATTTTAGAGCATTTATATTACTCAGAGAAGGTTCTTCTGCCTTTTTGCTTGACTTGCTCCAGCCAGTCACTAATATCTCACTGTATCTGCCTGCCTTTCTATATTTGTTTTTTCTGGATAATTCTTATACATGGAATCATGCATTATATGGTGTTTTCTTCTGATTTCTTTTGCTAAGGTTAAGGAGAGGGAACATCATCCTTGTTATAATATGTACTAGTTAGCATTTTCTTCTCTTTTTTCCCAGTATTACCTTGGAGCTATAGACAACATTCGGTTACCCATTCCTCAGTTGGTGGGTACATGAGGGCTTCTCCTTCTTGCCCGTTATGAATGATGCTGCTATCCACGTGCAAGTCTTTACGTGGATATGAGTTGCTGTTTTTATCTGCTTTGGTGAATGCATATGTTAAAATTGATGAATTTTATGAAAAATTCAGAAAACAAGAGTGGCTCAATTAATTGAAAAGGAGTGAAAGTTACTCTACAGCAAACATAGCTCTCAATGCCAAAGCCTCAGAGATCCAAGGAACAGATGATGTGTCGTGAGGAATGCTGGGGCTATGTGCTATGCTGTGATCTGCCAAGCAGGCAGTTAGAAAACACCAGCCATTCTAAGAGAATCGAAATCAGAGTGGTGAGTTTTGTTTTGTTATATGTTGTGATTTAAAATCGAATGAATCCATTTATATTTTAGTTTCATAGTAAGTACTTGTCAGAGTAGGCGGTAGTATGAAATCAACTTATTTGTTTAATAAAAGTAAACCATTGCAGTTGCATAGTTTTGAAACACTAATTCATATGATGATGACTAGAAAAGACACTGAAATCCTTCTTAAGAGATGAACAATCTATTTTTCCTTCTGTCTAAAAAAAGTGAACAAGATATCTAATATAATCTTGCTTCATAGTTCTCTCATGTTTTGGGATACATTCCTTAGTAAGGAAACATTGGAACGCACTTCTGAAATTAAAGTCATTGTGCCCTTCATGGTTTGACCCTGGTGTGAAATTGTTTCCCAGACTTCTCTGCCGGGTCTACACTAACACCAGCAATGAAGCAATGCCAATGGCATCGCACCCTTGTCAACATCGGGTTTTCACTTAACCAAGCCTCTCAACGCTGCAAGGCCATATTGATGCTGAAACCTTTCCCCAAAGTCTCTATATCGTCTGTAGTCACCCCGTGTGTGCTGAGTACCCTCAGAAAAATGTACACTATCCTAGATGCACATCTGTTCTTTTCTCTACTTGATCTGCCCCTGCTTTCATTTCATTTCATTTTATGAACATCTGGATTGCAATGCTTTCCTCTCTTCCCATTGTCCCAATCAGATTCTATAACTCTCAAAAGATGACTTCACTTCCTTACAAAGCATGGCAAAGATGTTGCATTCCATTTACCAGGAGTATGCAGACTGTTTGCAGAAAATGTGTACAGTGAAAACATGATGTATGGAATTAAAATAATTAAATAAACAAGATATTGATAACTTGATATTACTTCTCTGGACATCTGAATGGATCAGGCTAATACATCAGCTACAAAAAGATCCTATCAGAGTCACAGGGATTCTTCTAAAATTGAAGCAAGAAAAAACATCAAAATTTTGATAAAGCTAAAGGGAATTAATGGTGAAATCATTGATTCTGTGCAGAAGGTTTATGGGAAGAGTGCACGCCCCAAATGAGTAACTTACAAACAGAAAACTCATCTCTTTATAAAGTACAAAACAATTTTGAAGACAAAGTCTTCAAAAGACCATTCACATACATTTGTGAAAAGAAGACCATTCACATAAATTTGTAAGAAAAAAAAGTTGTTCTCTAGTTGAAGAGGATTGGCAATTAATGGCAGAAATAAAAGCCATCATAAAAGGCATTTCGGTTGGTTCAATTTACACAATTTCTAACTGAAAAATAAAAACTAAGAAATGTTTCTGGTAGATAAATGCCAAAAGTGTTGTGTCTACATTAACTGCAGACAGGAGTCAAATACTCTCACGGAACACTAAACCACGTGGGATCAAAATCCAAAGCGGTTCTTGGAAGATTTGTTACAAGGGACAATACAAGATTTTATGTTCTTGAATACAGAGTTTAATAAAAACTGTAACTACCAAGAAGTGGAACCAGTCAAGAGCAGTGGTCAGGGCCACCGATTTGGGGACTGCTTAAAGCAATTTGCTTGCTGACTTTCTGGAGAAAGCTTGAGAAAACATTCCAGGAGTTCTCTACTGCGCCACGACAATGCTCCCACTCTTTCCTCTCATAAGACAAGGGTCGTTTCATCAGTATGTTTTGTTTTGTTTTAATGGGAACTCATTAGTCATTTACCTGACAATCCTGATTTAGCTTTTTGGTGATGTCTTTTTAATTCTTTTTTTTTTTTTTGGCATCACTGCCCTCTAGTGGTGGGAGTAGGAGGCCCATCCTTGCTGCTGGATTTGAACCTCCAACCCAGTGCTCCGCAGGCCCACACACAACCACTACACCTCAGGGGCTCAGCCGTCTTTTTAATTCTTAATCTTAAAATAACATTCAAATGCTTTAATTTTCTTTAGCTACTAACATTAAAACAAGGTGGTTAAATTTCCATTCTTTATGAATAAACTAAGTGTCTGGGATCATGACTTAAAGTGTCTTACATTTGTTGAAACCTATGCTGAGAAATAAATTTATATTTTTAAGATAGGCTGTATTCGTAATATCCTATGTAGTGAAGGGTGTGCATGAAGTCTCCTCTTGTTTCCGTAGATGCCCCGGTGGTATCGGAATTACACGGTGGGCTGCAAGGGAAACCATCAGCAACTGGGAGGGCGCAGGACGGGGCTTCCTTCTTCAAGAAACCGTCTGCGAAACCCACTGGGGTCACAGGGAGTCAGCACTGAGTTGGATTTTTGTTTTCTTTCTTTGGCGGCATGTTACTAGAGCTTTAGATTCTTGCCTTCCCAAAATAAAGATTTACTTTGAAAGACACAGAATGGGATTTTCGCACAAAGAAATCTTATTAAGAATCTCCCAGGAGAGAGAGAGAGAGAGAGGATATTCTACCGAGTCAACAAGGCTAGCTCCCTGAGGCTTCTGTCTCCACTCACGTGAAAACAGGCTTTTAAAATTTCACTTGGAAGAGAGTGTTGGGAGGTTCTGCTGAGGCTAGAAAGGATTACTGGGAAATGTGGTCCCTGAATCGTTCACGGATTCTGCGCATGCTTGGTGCAAATTTCTACCTTCGCTCTCGGCCCCAGCCACTGTATCCTCCTCTACTGAAAGAGAACCACACCTCCACCAAAGCCAATTTCTGTCCAAGGGCCATCTCACAAGCAAGAGTACAGAGAGAAATCCCAGGACTATTCAGAAGAAGCAGTGGTGGAAGCTGAGACCAGAGGCACTAAAACCTGTGGCGTGGAGACTCGATCTCAGCGCAAAGGACAGAAGAAACAAGCCAGACGGACACCAGAGACTGACGCAAGGAAATCATGTGGGAGAACAGATGAAAAAACCCAAGATTATGTGACTGTGAGGTAAAGTATCAGAGGGGCTTCCTGGTCTGATCCAGACAGAAACCAAAAGACAGATATAACTGGAAACTCAGGGCTGGAAAGAGAGTTGGTTCGGGGCTGAGAAAAGGTGTTGCCGTGGACCGATAACTATATCCTTGTTTATTGATCTTGACTTACAGTAATACTGTCACTAATAAGCTGCCTGCCTGTCAGTGTTGTCTGTGAGGTCTGGAACACAGAATAGATGCAGAGGTCTATGTCAAGATCTTCTTGTGAGGGCATGCGACCGGCAGGCCCAAGTCACAAGAAATCATGGCTCTTGGGACGAGGCTAGAATTAAGTGCAAGCACAAAATGCATTCACATCTCTGTGTATATCTCCTTTGAAAAATCATTTTATTGGAGGATCTTACAGCTCTAATCACAACCATACATCCACCTATTGTATATATGGAATAATAAGCACTGTGTACGTATTCACCATTTTCATTTTGAAAACATTTTCTTTTTACTTGAGTTCTTGGTATCAGCTCTTCCTCATGAACACTTGATAATTTGAGAATTATTATGTTTTTCATGTCTTACACCTTCTGCTGTTTCCTTTCACTTACTTTTTTGTTGTCTTTATTCTTGGGAGGGGGGTATCTGTCGATCATTCTGATCAGTTCTCCCTTTCTTCCCCCACCTTTCCCTTCCCCTTATGCTATCACTACTCTCCTTACTCGTCCTGAGGGTCTTGTGTGACCTAGATTTCCCGTGTTTTCAGCTTCTATCTGTACCAGTGTATGTGCACTGATCTGGTCAGACTTATAAAGCAGAATTCGGGTCATGATAGTGGAGGAAGCAAAAATAAAAATAGAGAAAAGTTGTATGTCCTTTGTCGCACTACTGCACCCTGAATGTTTCTTCTCTTCCTTGTGACCCTTCTTAAGGGGATGTCCAATTGTCTTCAGATTGACTTTGGGTGTTTATTCTGCATATATATATATATATATATATATATATGTGTCTCTGATGCCTGATACCTGATCCCATCGACACCTTATGATCATACAATCTGGTGTGCTTCATCCATATGGGTTTTGTTGTTTCTCAGCTAGATGGCCACTTGTTTATCTTTAAGCCTTTAAGATCGAGACACTACATCTTTTGATAGTCAGGCACCATCAGCTTTCTTCATCACATTTGCTTATGCTCCCATTTTGTCTTCAGCAATCATGTCGAGAAGGTGAGCATCACAGAATGCTGGGTTATTAGAATAAAGGATTCTTGTGTTGAGGGAATATTTGAATAGAGGCCTAATGTCCATCTGCTATCTTAATACTTAACATATGAATATATGTGCATAGATCTATTTTCCTATCATTCTATATAAATATATTTTATATGTAAATGCCTATATTTAGACCTCTATAAAAGTCCTTTGCATCCTACATGTTTTCTCTATCTCCTTTTATTTTCCTCTTGTCCTACTATCCTGCTCAGCCTTCATTCAGATATGCAATAATTCCTTTTAGCTACATTGCCCTTGATTGACCTCACCAGGCATCCTACACCCACCTTGCCATTGATTTCTGATCATTTGTTGTTTCTTTGTCCCTAGATTTGGTGGCACCCCTTTCCTTTCTTGTACCTCCTCCTATCCCTTGTCATTCCAGAACCGTTGGTCCCATTGTTTTGTTTCCTCCAGATTGTCCATCCCATCTGTCTCATCTAGATAGACATGTGGAGATGATAATAAGCACAAAAACAAGACAGAGCAAACAAAACAACAATACCAAAAAAGAAAAGCTAATAAGTAGCTCTAGTTCTGTTTGTTGAGCTGGTGCCACACCTGGCCCCAAAGTCTATATTCCTGAAGGATTTCAGTAATTAGCAACCCTTGTTCCTCTGTTGTACGCCCTTAGTGTTTCAGCATGGTATGTTGGGGTCAAATTCCCCACAATTTCCCCACTGTGTCTCCAGTGTTGTCCCCATAGTGTTATTGGTCAGTGAGAGCTGTCATGCCTCCTCCTCCTCCTCCTCCTATTATCCTCTTGTGTACATTGGCTTCTTCAACCAAGTACATCATCCTCGGGCTTGGTGTGTTTGGATGTGTTCCACTCTCTCTCCTTGCCTCATCATTTGGTTCTGTGTGCTCTGATCAGACACCCCTCTCTCTGAGCCTGTAGCTTCAGTGCTGTCCTCTAGAGTATATTTTTTAGAGGTGGATGGGTAGTGGGGCCATTTAGTTGGGTTTGGGGCCAGCCCCACAGACCTTTCTATTGGTTCACTCTTTGATGCCGGTATGTTGCATTCATGGCTGGCATATCAGACTGAAGTCTGGTTCTTCTCTCTCTCTCCTGTGGAGATAAAAGCATGATTTAATTTAACCCAAAGTAGATACTATATTAAAGCTTAAATTCTTAGCAGTAATTGTTAGTGTGCTTCTTTGTATGTTTCACTTTATTTTTCCCCAATAGTTTTATTGTCTTTTCTTTCTTTGTAGACATTTTGTGCTTTGTGTTTTGTGTGTTTTCCAGTGCATGAAGCACAGGATGGGCAGACAGATAGAGACAATAATTGTGGTAAAGACTTACTGGATGGGTGGGTGGTGGAGATATAACTGTGGTTTACATTAGAGGCCTTATTATCATGTTATGACAAAGAACATTATAAAATATCCCTCTGGGGTATAAAGTGATTCTATTGATAGTGTCATTAATTTATCCAATGGCATAGAATTTAACATACTGCTGAAAAAATGAAACTATGCACATATAGACCAGCTCCAAACTGCAATCCATAAGTTTTTGATTAAACTCTTAAATGATTGAGAACTCTTTACATTGACCATGGAGGTTGGAGATAAGTGCAATTTCCCAGTAATATTCATTCACAATGGAAACATTGCCTACCAGATTAATTAAGTCATGTCACAGCACAGCAAGCAGGGAATTCAAATAATAACATGTGATGGTTTGGGGCCACTTTTCATTGATGACTAACAAAGAGACTGCAATTCCATAGCCTTAAGTTGGCAGTTACCTGTTTCTTCTCACACCAAAGAGTTTTAGTCTGAATCCAATAGCTCCACATAAATTTGAGGTTAAACCCGGTTCATTCAGTGGGGTTTCCACATTGAATCTTTCTGGTGTGGCCAAGAGAGATTCTATGTTATCAGACAGAACAGGTTCTAAGGTTCATAGCACACAGCCTGGGTCACCGAGGTCTAGATAGAAGCTTAAAATGTATCTAACCTCCAATACCATGCTGGGCTTCTTTTCCCCTGGGGTTCTTTGTGATTATTGTGGCGCATCCTTTCCCGGTGTGAGGTTACTCCTCCCCAGTGACCACCAGTAGCCCAGCAAAGGCCACCTCTGAAACCTAAATGATTCCCTGCCGTGATTGTGGCCTGCCTTTCTGGTAAGTTTCCCTTCTTACTCCTGTAGCAGTGTTTGTTTATTTGGCATGACCTTATCCCAAAGTTACATGGCATCAAATGGCTGGTGATCTACCTTTCTGCTCTTCTTGAAGGAGTCAACAGAGCTTATGTGATGCCTCCTCTTTTGAGATGGCTCTCACGATGTGCATATAAGGGACCTGAGCACTCGTTTTATGAAAGGTTATGGTTTGCAGTGGGATCAACAAATTAATTTTGAGTCTCCATATAGATTTGGCCCCCATTGAGTTGTTTCTGGCTATTGGCTAACAGTATCAAAGAGTTCTACTCTCCAGCACAGTGGTTCCTTATCCATCCAGAGAGAGGCAGTCTCACTCTCAAGAATTGCCTGGTTGTGCCCTGGATAGACTCTAGGATTCTAGGGGTTGTGTGACAATAAGTCCTGCCCTGACAAAGTTGGTGAGAGAGCCTCCAACCCAACCCTGTAAACTTTTCTCATCTGTTATCAGTGTTTGTGTCCAGTCACGGTCCCCTTCCATATTTTGTATTCCTACTTATGACTATGATGAGTTGACCTACCACCAATTAAGATTTTGTGATACTCTTCTTTGTTTACCTCTTCTATTTAAGTAGCTATGTGGATGTGAATCTGTGAATATTATTTATGGCATTCCTCCTTGGAATGATTTGTTTCTTTTCTTTGTTTTGCCTACATCCTATTTAATATTTAGTAATGGGTCTAAAATGTCATTGAATTTGGTAACTCTAATCCTTCTAGAAAATTACTAAATACATGAACCTCAAAGTTTGTGGACCTAAGTTACTCAAAATCAGGACCTCAGAGTGAACCCTGTCTTGGGAAACTAGGTATAAGTGGACTAGGCTCTAAATGAATGGGAAGAAAGAGAAGGCTGATACTGTGAGTTCATGTAGATAGCTGTAATTTGATGGCTTTCTCTGGATGGGACTTTATTTATGCAGATAGATACTCAGTCTTCTAACTGTAGCAGAGAATTCTTCAAACCAGAAACTATGAAGGGGCATGCTTATCTCTACAGAGGACTAGAGATATTGGGATTTATTAGTTTAAGCATTGGGTTTCTAAAACTTGGGCAGTGGCGAAAGAGGGGTGAAGATGTGCTTTAAGGAGGTACTCAAAACTAGAGGGGCAAAGGAGGGTCCTGATTGAATAAATTCCCCCTTTTTAAATTATTCTCCCCTGCTAAATGAGTCCTAAAAAAAAATTCCAAGCACTAGCCATCAGGTATGTGACAGAATTCTCTTACATTTTATTATTTTGATTTTTATCCAGATCTTTAAGTTCAGGTTTTAAATTCTGCATGATATCATATGGATAATGGTAAAATAAAAACTATTATTCTTGAGAAATCTGAAAAGATTATAAAAAACATATTAGACTGCCTACAACACCAGTGGGTTTTCAATCTTTTTGGAGTTCTTCCATGCCAAGAACACACTAAATACAAAGGGAACAGCAATTGTCATTCCAAGCTTCCTTGTCCTTTGACTTTACATTTCTTAAAATCTCTGGGAAAATGATATAAATATCTTCAAACTCTCAAATCTTTATATCTTTGACAGAGGGTGCTAAACTGTTCTTTTTTTCGGTGTTGATATGAAAAAGATATGGTATTGCCTCTGGTGGTATTTGCTCTGTAGGAGAGAAGCTGAAATAACATTCTAAACACAAATAGACTACAAATGACTTGAGTCTTTTGAAAATCACTCTCACAGTATTGATTCTCTCAGGGAGCAGAGACCTGTTGGGCTGACTGAGAACCAGCCCTGGGCAAACCCATGCCCAAGACGGTAAAACATAGGAGCAGATGGAGCCCTCTGAGAATGATTAGCTGCCATTGGTACTTAGCAACATGGCCAGGTGGTAGGCATGCTTCAACTCTGTCTCAAGCTTTAAAAGACATTCAATTTATTCCAAAGACACTGCCCCATTTTCAGTGGATGAGTTTGGAAAGGAGGATGAAAATATTATTTACTGCAATATCTGTGATCAGCAAAGATAATGCGAGATGTTTTTGTTGTTTCTTTGTAAAGCTCTTGCTTAAACAATATTGTATTGTCAAACCAAACCCACCCCACTGCCATGCAGTCAATACTAAAGCAAACTGAACTTACAGAGGGGAACTGCTCTTAGTTTCTAGGGCTATGCATTCCTAAAGGGGCTGACAGCTGCAGCTCACCTTTTATATTGTAAGCTTCCCCAAATCTGAAAGATTTGATACATATCTTGATAAATCTTGTCTGCCATGCAAAAGGGGGCAGGGCTGAGACTCAGAAATCTTTGATGTGTTGACAAAAGGGTTAGAGTGAAAAAGAGAATGAAATGAATTTGATCTCCTGTTCAAAGCTGCCTGGTCAGGGTTATTGCTTTACAATGGCTTTCAAGGTTTCCAGGAAAATTAAAAGCAATCTAAACCTCTGAGCAATCAACCATCCAGTTATTTTCAAGTGCTTCCTGTTCATTGGGCTTCTGTGTACCTGACGGAGTAGAACTGCTCTCCATAGATATTTGAATGGTTAGTATTTTAGGTTTTTGTGCTGAGAGACCTCAGAATGGACTGCAATCTCCGACCTTTCCTTTAGTAGTCAAGCAGGTAAAGCATTTGCTCCACTCACAGATTCCCATTTTCCACTATGAGGATGGTTAATCAATTATGCTAGAACCTCATAAAGGAAAATAGGAAGTCATTTGGAAGAATGGTTAAGGAAGTGATAATGAAAGGGAAACAAATCTGTCTCTATGGTTTCGTGTAAAAAAAAACAAGCAATAAGCAATACCCACAGTGTAATTTGTTTCCACTTTAAAGACTGTTCGTATGTTTGTAAATGTTTTTGCATGGAAATCTTTAAAGATGCTGGCAAAAGACCCAAATCAGTGCAGTGACTCCCAGGGGAAGAGAGACATTACTGTTTAGGTGCTAGAAGTTTAGCAACAGTCAGCAGCTTTTGCTTTTGACAGTGCATATGCTACGACAGAATAAGAGCACCCTATTTCTCAGGCCTTGGTGCTCTGATAGAGCTAGGCGGAAGAGCCCAAGGTAGAATTATTTCCAGATCCTTCCTGTATGTGGGTCAAAGAAGAATAAGACTCTTAAATAAATGAAGCTAATCTTATGGAACCAAAGACTCCCAGTCTCTGCGACATGACTTCCTTTGTTCTTGAGCACGCTCCTGAGAGGCATGCATCCCAATGTGTTTTTCTATAACTTGAAGAACCTCGGCTCTCCCATAGAATGACTGATACTTTCGGTGCGACATCTGTGCGTGCGCAGGCAGGAGTGGACATTACATGAGGGTGAGCCTTTTCCACTAAGGAAAAACAAGGTCAGATCGCCACCGCATGGCAGACCCTAGACCCAGATTAAACTCGACAGTCTATTCCCAGACTTGAATATGGACCTAGGGGCGCAAGTGAAGGACGCTGCTTATAGCGAGACAGACCCACTTCTGGCAGTTGAAAATACAGAAAAGAGAGGAAATTGAGAAACATTCTGGCCTCCGTTTCCAGGTCTTCCTGGGCGAACCCTCACCAGCCTGCCTGCCCCACCTGGCCTCTCATGGTATGAGTGCATCTGCCTATCTACTCACCCGCCCAGTAGATGATCTCATGTTTAAGGAACTTTGATGTCCTGGTGCTTATGAGTATGGCTGGGAGCCACAAGGTCCTCAGCCCTCCCTCTGGAGCCGAGTGACACCCATGAAGAGTTACAGTCTCCACAACGCATAGGGCGGGCAGTTCGGCTCTGTTCCGTGGCGTTGTTAGGAAGCGCATCGGCTTGAGGGCAGTCGTTTGGTTTGGGTCTTTATCCTTCTTTTAGAGAAATGCCTTCGCTCTTTTTGCCGTCGTTTGTTCTGTTTTTAAGTGAATCTTTTGAGAAAAGTGGAACTCCAAAACTTTGTACGTGCAAGGCCCTCCTTCTTTAGGAAAGTGACCTCGTGCAAGGACTGCCGGTGAGATAGAGCGGACACTTTTCAATGGCCGTCCCGGGACGTGGGTTAAATCAGTAAAGATGGAAAACGTTCCTTCTTCCCTGTGGGGGTGGGTGCTGTGAGGAGGATGGGAGGGGCTGACGCATCACTGAATGTTGCACCGTGTAACCTGTCTCTGACTGAGCACTTGTTAGGGTCTCCAGGATTCTCTGTGGATGCAAGAAAAAATTTCCATTGCAGCTGGGTGCAATAGATAGGAGCCAAGTTGAAATAAGTCTTTTGAAATTTGGAGTTGAGCAAAACTTATTGTGCACAGAAAGTGCAGGGAAAACAATTGAAATCATTTCAGGCTTTGAAAACTTATAATTACAGGTGAGTGGCTATTATGTTATTGGAACAGCCATTATAACTGAAAGGTACAATTTGAGATAATATATGTGAAGACATTAATACACCATCAGATTTTTAAAGCATGAGCTTCACAATGTGTCCAATTTGAAATGAAAGGTTACCTTCCTGGGTTGTTTTCTCCCTCCTTCCCTTTATTATCTGCCTCTATTTTTAAATAAAGCATTTTTATTAACGAATGGCATCTTTTCTGTGGAAAAACCACAGTGATTTCTGACAATGAGTTTTTCACTGTCACTTCAAAGTCTCCAAGTTTGTAACATTTTGGAAAAATAGCAAAATTCTAAATCATATTTGTTAGCCTAGGTTGACTTGAAAAATAAGTCCAGAGATATTCATATGTGGGTAATCAAGAGCTTTATATCAAGGAGCAATTATATATCAGGAAAACATCCCAGTCCAGTACAATTCAACTTCATAAGTCTGATACTAGTCCATAAGAACCCCTCAGTTTCTCATGTAGCCACAAGCAATGGGGCTGAGTGCAGGAACATCCCCAACCAGTGGGTGCAAAGTCTTGTGGGTCCAATGGTGGTTGACACATCCCAAGGACTTTCACAGGTCTCAGCATGGCTTGTTAACAGGAAGGTGACCACAGAGAAAGCAAGAGAGAGAAGTGGGGGAGGTCCCCAGTATCCTCCTATCAGGCACCATAAAGTTGTGACCTGGTTTGCAGACTAGACTCTATGCCCACATTCTTAAAACATCAAGTTGACATGAAATTATGTAACTACCATAGCACCCATTAACACATTCTCTTTCTACATGAGTGTCATCTATAAGTGACTTTTGCAAGGGGATAGAGCAATGGCATGGATAATTGGATGAAGAACAGTCTAGACACTATCTTTATTTATACATAAAAATGTGTTGAATGTAAACTGCATTTGATGATGTAGAGATCTCCAGAAACTTGATTAAGAACCACAATTTGGATTTAATTTTGAATGATTGAGCAATAAAAAGGAAAACTCAGACCCTTTCCTGGATACTATTGTCTGCCATTGGGAAATACTGAGTGTTTCCCCAGAAAGACTGAATCCTAACCCAGGGTTAGGAATATATATATAGTGTTGGTGAAGAATATTGAGAGTAGCATAGACTGCTAAAGGAACAAACAAATCTGACTTGGAAAAAGTGCAACCAGAGTGTTCCTTAGAACAAGATTGGTGAGACTTTTTTCTCATGTCCTTTGGAGAGGCTAGCACCTGGAGAAAGGTATCCTCTTTGATGGGTCAGCAAAGAAAAGGAAGGCCCTCAGTGAGGTGGCTGTGACAATAGGCTCAAAAATGACAGCAAATGTGAGGAGCTTGAGGACGAGGCAGTGCTGTGTTTTCTTAGACATAGACTCATAACCAACTTCATGGTTCCTAACCAACAACAACCCTTACCCATTCCGAGCTTCTTGGGAAAGTGGGTATTTAAAGATGATTTATGTTAAGCTAACATAAGGTCACAATGAAATGGGTTAGGTCTTGATTTTATTCAACTTGTGTCCTAATAAAAGAAGAGAAGCAACACATACATAGTGTCACACAGAAGGAAGATAACCAGGTGACAATGGGGGCACGGATGGAATTCCCACAAGCCAAGGATCACCTACCATCATCAGAAACTTGGAGAGGGTCATGGAAAAGATCATCATCCATGGAGACCGAATGAATCAATGTAACTGATAACATGCTTTTGGACTTTGGATTGATGAGGGAGAAAAAAAAATCTGTTCTGATAGGCCACCAAAATTCTGGTACTTTGTATTAAAATCCTAGGAAACTAATACAATCTCTAAGATCTCTTAGCTTCTGCAACCCTGTGGATTATACCTACTGCTTAATTGTCACTGTGAAAATAGTGTTGTTTATAGATGACATGGACTAGGTGTTAATTCACAGTGACTCCATGTGCACTGCCTGGTCTTGCACCAGCCTCACAAACCTTGTTGTAGCCGTGATGGTAATTCACCTTCAGGAGTCGTCCTAGTTTTCACTAGCCCTCTACTTTTCACAACATGATGCCTTGTTCCAGAATCAGATTCTCCTGATAACAATCTAAGTATGTGAGATGAATTTTGCTATTCTCACTTCTGAGGAGCCATTGTGTCTGTACTTCTTTCAAGAGTGATTTGTCTGTTCTGGTAGCCTGTGGTATTTTCCGTATTCTTCACCGGCACCATCATTCAAATGTGTACATTCTTCTGAAGCTTTCCTTATTTTTTTTATCTAATGTCCACATTTCTATGAAGTAATCAGAAATACCATGGTTTGGGTCAAGCATACCTTGGTCTGCAAAGTGATTCTGTTCTTTAACAATTTAAAGGGACATGAAGAAAATAGTGAAAGACAAAAAAGACAGCCACAGGCAAAGGAGAATAGGCAGAAGGAAATAAAAATATTTTCAGAGAAAAATTGGCTGGTGCACTTCCTATGACACGTGCCACTTCTCTGAACATATGCCCCCTGGATGTCCTGCTACCCAATTCCTGGAGGGAAGCTCCCACAATAAGATCCCTTGGGCAGACTGCTTTTGCTGGTATGTTTGTGTGTTCTTTATTATTTTAAGTCGTCTTTGAATCTTCAGTTGGATGACAAATGTTTAGTCATATTGGAATCGTGAAAAAAAAATAATACTAAGAAACCTCATCTTTGCCTGAGCATTTACTGTGAGAACAGATGAATTACAGACCCACATTCCATGTCACTGCAAATAAATGCCCCCACTCAACTCAGTACCTGTCATATTATAAATCCTTGATTCATTGTAAATTCCATCATTTAAGAATGCAGTAAAAATTTGAGCCTGGCGGACTGACGGAGTGCAGCGCAGCCAGGTGGGGAGGGGGACCACGGGCATTCCACAGTGCACCTGGACCTTGCAGCAGCTGCACAGGGAGCAGCTGCCTAAAAAGGACATAATCAAGTTTCCGCAGGGACACGGTTCAGACGTGTTTCTTGCAGACTATAAGCTGTTAGGAAATATCAAAAATGTGGCTAAAACAGCAAACAAGGTTCATCTAGTTACAGCCTACAGCCATCTTTTTAAAACTAAACATTTCAAAGGTACTGAAAGCATAAATAAAGTATGGGAGGGGGTGAAAAATGTGAAAGTTAATAATGATGATCCCAAAGAGAGCAAGTCTGAGAGACTCTGGAGGAGGGATCACCAAAATACGCAGTCTGCTCTTGAAAAGGATGATAACACCAGCTTACCCAGAAAGGGTGATATTGTTCATTCTTGGTATGCAGGAACATATGGGATGGGCCTGTTTTGGATAGTAATACTCAAATGCCAAGAAAAAGAAAAATGCCAAGCCTTTAGGTTTTAAGGTTGGAGTTCGAAAAGTTAGCAGAGGATGGAATGAAGCACTCTTAACTATGAGTAAGGGAGTAAAGGCTCAAAGAGAGATTGAACCAGAATGGGTTTATGAAAACAAAGGACAGCCTGAGGCCAATATTCCACCAAGTGCAAAACTTAATTTTCAAGCAGAATTAGTGGATATTGATTGAAATGGCAGCACTTGAAGTCTAAAGACAACAGCAGCAAAGACAATACCTGCCCTTGAAGAAATTTAATGTAACTAATTAGAACTGGTGACTATTACATTCAAGGGAGGAGTCAATTGGTAAGAAGTTAAAACCTGTTTATATTATTCCTGAGTTCTGATAAATGTAATCCCATATCCTCAAAATCTAAAGTATTTTTGACAACTTTGTAAAATAGCAGTTAAAAAGAATTGATTTCTCTTTTACCTTTCTGTTGTACACTATAAGTCTGAATACAAACTTTTCCACTAAAAAGAAAAAAAAAGAATGTGGTAAATATCCCAGTCCTTCAGCTTTGCCCATTAAAAATCTATGTAGAATAACATATTATCTTTCATACTAATATACACATTGACCTGAATAAATTTCTCTTCTACTTTTGTACTTAATGTTCATGTTTTGGGCCATGAAAAGTTTGCTCTAGGATGGTGAGATTAAATCAGCTAATATGACACTTCCAGTCATAATCCTTTTGAAAAGCACTGCAAAGTCTAGCATTTATGCCTATAGTTTCAATTTTATTTTGGAGAAAATGTTCTCAGTTACAGAAATAAGATTGGGCATATTCTGAGTCTCCACACTTATTAGGAAGTGTGACCCAAGTTACAGAGAATACTAAGATATTTACTTGAGTTTCCTTTACTATGCTCAGGCATTTGTTTGCATGTACCATAACAAACTACAGATAGCCACAAGAAGACCAAGAACTCCAGAACAGTCCATTGTGCTCACATGGTACATGTTTGAAGAGGCAGCTGTGTGACAGAATAAAGGAATACTGTACAATTTGCCATCAGGAAAGTTGTGTCTCGGGGTTGCATGCTCGCACCATACCTACTCAATCTGTCTGCTGAACAAATAAGAAGAGAAACTGGATTATATGAAATGGATGCAGAATTAGGATTGGAGGAAAGTTTATTTACAACCAGTGGCATGCAATAGACCTACCCTTGTTTGCTGAAAGTGAGTAGACCTTGAAGCGCTTGCTGATGAAGATAAAGGCTGCAGCTTTCAGTATGGATTACAAATCAATGTAAAGAAACCAGAATCCTCACAATTGAACTAGCAGCTAGCATCCTGATAAACAGGAATAGTTGAAGTAGTCAAGGAACTCATCTTGCTTGGATCCACATCATTGCTCATGAAATCGGCAGTCAAGAGATCAAAAGGTGTGTTGTATTGAAAAGATTTGATGTGCAAGTTCTCAACATAAAGGAGGCTACTTTGGGGACTGAGGTGCTCCTGCCTGAAGCCTTGCTATTTTAAATGGCTTCCTCTGCAAAGTTAGACATTGAATAAGGGAGACGGAAGAAGACTCAATGCCTTCAAGTTCTGATTCTGGAAAGGAATATTGAATGTAGCATATACTGCCAAAGAACAAAGAAATCTGCCTTGCAAGAAGGACAGCCAGAACGTTGTAGAGGAAAAGACATCAAAGCTTCTCCTCATGGACGTTAGACAGATTATGAGGCTAGATCAGTCCCAGGTGGCAGACATCGTGCTTGGTAAAGTAGCAGGACAGGCAGAATAAGAAGACCTTGGACAAGATGGAATGATTCATGGACCACATAGATGAGTGCAAGCATTAAAAAAAACAGAGAAGATGGCAGGGGTTTAGGCAGTTTTTCATTTTGCTAGGCATGAGGTTCCCAGACATTGGGACTAATAAGAAGATACCCAGTGACAATATGCAGAAAGGCTATTATATTTCAAAATAAAGATACTATAGAAAATTTAGCTTCTTGCAATATGATATGTATGTTTATTTTCTCAATGAGGCTATGTCATTGGAGAGAAGCAGTCCCCTTTATTCTGAGTAAAAGAGTTGCCCTCATTGGGTGATAAACCCAATGAGAAATTATCTTTTTGCATCTGTCAATATACTCTGCTCATGCATCTATATAATCACTTATTTATTCATGTGTCCCAAGTGTCATTAGGCACAGGGATACCAATAGAAATAGTCCCTTTCCTCATAACTATAGCCATCACATTCTCTTTCTTCACCACCTTCCTTTTTGCAATCTCAAACTCACCCATTTCTGGAAACATTCCAAAAATTTTTCAAACCAGTGTAGATAATTATACTGGGTCCATTAAGCTATTTCTAAAAATGAAAACATTACTTGACATATCATTAAAAACATAAATAAAAAGTGTAATATATCTATAGAATCAAGAAACTTATTTTCTTCCAAAACATCCCTAACAGTTGAGAACATTTTGTTCATATAATCATTAAAAAGAAAGGTCTGTTTGCTAGCCACATTCTTATAAAAATAGCCTACAGAAGTGGCAAAGATTATTCACAAGGTCACAGTCTTGATTCACATATTCTTTCTACATGGACTTACATTAACACATGGCATTCCATTTACAGAATACATTTAATAGGCAATATGGCAAAGTTACAGAAATACTTTCAAAGCATGTGCAATCATGATGTACAAATAACTATGGTGCAAATTAGCTGAATTATTCATTGTGGTGCAGTGCCAAGCAATATTATGTAAACTTGAATTCCTAATAGGCTTAGTTCATTTTTCAAAAACTAGGAAGGACAATTCCATAGGATGCTTAAGTGCACACAAATCGGTGTCATTGTGATGCTGAAATGCTAAATGAAAACAAGGAAAATATCCAGTCAGTTATACCCCATGTTTTTCTACAGTAGACCAAACACATCTGGATGAAGACTGTGCATGCAAACAGCTGGTTGGTACATGAAAATAGTAAGGCAAAGCCTGGCTCCTAGGAGTGGTTTTGACAGTTTTATAGACAACAAGTAAAATTCCGATGTTTTACTTGAGGGAAATGAAGCATAGGAAAGTTGGATTACTTCTCTCAATTGCATGCTAATGACAAGAATAACAAGGAAGCACCCTTATTGGTATGCAACAATACCCTCTCTTTGCATGTGTTCTTCTTTGTATAAAAGCCAGTGATGAAAGCTTCCAAGTTATACCAGCATCATTTTCAAAAACTGTAACAGCCAACTAATTGCAGCAAATGTCACATGTGCCTCAAAATGGGAGCATCTGAGTATGGATTCATTTGATGGGATGAAAAGCACAATGTTGTGGAAACCAATTATTTTCATAATAGATGTATGTGAGATATTAGATTGTCCTCTTAATGTATAGTCACCCCTATGGTCTTTTCTCCTTCCTCTTACAGGAGTCAAGAAAGGAGTTTCTGACATGTACCTGAATTGAAATATTGTATGAAAAATTATCTTAAAATTTTAAATCAACAGTGCCACTGTGTACATGTATACCTATGCTCTACCTCTTTCAAGAAGCTAAGTTTATTCCCTCAACCTTCCGTGTGGCTTGCAAGCCCTTGAATCTGGATGGGCCTTGTAGCTCCCAGAACTCAGAGGAAATTACACTGTATAATATTAGGCCTAGGTATAAGAAGCTGAGTAGCTTATGCTACTATTTTGGGACCCATCACTATATTATCAGGAAGTAAATTAAGACTACAGGAGGAAGAAATAACAACTTCTAAGTGGGAGTTTCAGGACTTCCAGAGATCTGCAGACCCAGCCACACCCCTAGATAAATTTGAAGGAGAAGGTGATTACAGAGCTACCAGTTGAGCAGAGGAACTGCTCAGCTGAGCTAGGTAATCTCACAGGCTTCCCAAACATAGCAAATGCTTGCTGTTGTAAGGCACTGAGCAATGTTTATTATGTAATAATCCACAACTGGAACAAGAATTGTCTAGTGACATGCACACACTAACCTTGGCTATCAAAAGATATGATTTTACTCTGAGACTTCTCAATCAGGATTTCTATATCTCATGAAAGATAAAAACAAGGATCCCCTAAACTACTATCTGCATACAACATGCTTCGTCTATATCAAGAAGTGCTGTTCCCTTCCTCACTCCCTTGAATGAGAGTAGGACAGGCAATATCCCAGAAGCTAAGATGTTCTCCCATGTAAAAAGACAAAAGAAGGATTCTTTGATGGGAGAAAGGTGGAGGGGGGAAGCAAGATAAGTTTTAGTTAAACAATCCTACACATCGATTTGACTCCATATTTGTGATTCAAAGGAAATCCAAAATCAATGAAAACTTCCAATTTCTCAACATTCTGCCCTAGATAGTCACACCGATGTCAAAGTTTGTGATATGTATTGCATGAAGTTTGATCTTTAAAGATGTAGATGACATTGGCAATGTATATGCCAACAGTGACCACAAGAAAACACACTCTTGTGTCCCTCCCCCCTTTTTTCTCTATCCAGTTCTAATGGCAGGACTAAATACAGTACCGAGCGAGCCATACCAGGAAGATAGCCATGCATGCTTTGATGCTTTCTTATGTCCAGTGACATTTGTCCCTAGATTTTAATATATGTTATGGGTACAATGATGTTTCCTTCCTTGATTGTGTCCTTTTGCAGGTCATTGATTATATAGCAGGCCAAATTTTACAATGTCTACTTCTGTAAGTTTTAGAGTGCAAGGGATGACATTGGAATGCAATCTAGGCTTAATGTTCCATTTCATAGTAATATTATATGGGGAAACCTATATGCCAGTAGTTCCAATAATGGTGAACTCTCAGATATCCTAAAATGTGAGTCTTTTTTAATCATTGAGCAATGAGCAGATGAACTCATCAGATAAGAATCTCAGAGACCATCACAGATAAATCTGATTCCCTCAACAAGGTGACCAATAGAAATACCATTATCCCTTTATGGGGAAGACCCAGGGAGAAATAAGCACACTGCCAAAGAAGTTTTGAGCAAAAGAAGCAACAGGTTCAGGATCCAGTCTTTAATCCAATGAGGAGTTATTCAGCAACTCTGTCCTAATGTTATATGTGTGAAAGAGAGGCTTGGATAAATACTGGCCAGTTTTTGAATATCTTATTGAGTAAGCCTATCTATTTAATGTGCTAAGAATGGATGAATACTTTAAGGTTCTATTGTTCAATTCCATAAACAATTATTTCACATTTATGTGCCAGGTTTTATACTAGAACAGGGAATTTAAAACACAAAAATATCTCTAAGAAAATGTGCTCGATGTATGGTATCCTGGGCCTACCATCTGGCTTTTACTTTCATGCCCTATTTGCTTTTTATGACCTGTGTTTCAGCAGAAATGGTTCTGCCTTTTGAATAAGTGTTATTGAAAGTTTTGTACTATCTTCATCCCTCATTTCTTGTGCAAATAGTGTCCATTCCTTGGAACTCTGAAAATGTACAAGTCAATGTTTCATGTATGTGGGATAAAGAACTGGTCTATACATGTATAACTTATTTTCTCTACAGTGGTTTAAATTATACACCCCTGGCCAAACTACTAATATTTTCAATAGAATTTATATTATGCCCCCACGGGGATGATTTTTATTGTTCTCCAATAAAATAATGTTATCTCTAAAATAAACCAATGACATATAGAAACTATATAAATATATATGAACTTTGGGCTCATTCTTAATGGGAACCCTAATCCAAGAACAATTCATTTTTATGGCATGACCCTACTCCATACTCACTCTCAAAGAGACATCACAGAGGCTATGGGTGCTATAGAAAGCATACTGAAGAAAGTAAATGGTACCTGGCTATCAGAAAGAATCGTGTCTGTGTTCTTAAGGTTTACCTTAATATAAGCAACTATCTAAGTGAAATGTCAACTAAATTCACAAAAGAGAACCACACTGCCTTGTGTGGTCCAAGGATTATAAATAATAGAATCTAAATCCAGAGGAAGGGACGGTATTAGGGCTCAAAGTGTGAATGCCCAGTTTACAGAAAGGTGTAGATGATAGTGCAAACTCAAAATCCATTTGCAGAATTCCCTGCCAGGATTAAGGCTTGTCTACAGTCCAGAAATGTGAATACCCCTGTTATCAGACAAAAAGCATTGCAAACTCAATTATGACATATACTCAGGTTAAAATGTCATTTAATCTTCTTTGAACACGTTTGTTCCAATGTTTGATATTTTCTGCTTTCATTTCTAATAAGACTATCCTATTTTATTTTGTCATTGTTACTGTTTATGTATGTTTATTTATTACTTGAATGTGTCTTGCATTTTTCTGCATATAAAATGCAGGATAGGGAAGACTACCAAGTCGATAACTGAATTAATAATTATCTAGGGACATGAAAGTGGAAGTTGAGAGAAAATATCAGGCTTTGAACAATAACTACATGAAAGAATAAAATATGATAAAATTAATTGAACTGTTGATTACTTAGTTTTCTTAACATGATAGAACTATTGAATTGTATATGTGAGCTATGTACCAATTGTGAAGGGGAAAAACTTTAAAAGATAAGAGGACTTCAAACATTTATAATACAATATGATACATACTTTATAGAAATATACAGAGAATATTCATGATTCCCCAGAATTTTACTCTTAATTATTATGCAAGGGAACAAATATTTTTCCCTGGGGGAAAGTGGATCTAAGTCATAGTGTAAGATTTATAATTGGATGGTAGAAAATAGGGAAGAAATAAAAAAGAAAAAGACAGGGCCAATGGTGGCAGAAAGAGCATGCCTTGCCCCCATCAGTAAACCATGCCCCAAGCAAAACTGTAGATGAAAAAGAGCAAGGGGGGGTCTCACAGCAGATGAGACAAACAGGAAGACAGGATCCTGACTCTAAAATACTTCAAAGGCCACAGAATTTGAAGTTTATATGAAAGGTAATGACAGAGAAGGAGAGTTTTATGCAAAGGAGAAGATGATTTTGTCTCTACTTGATTAATGTGTATAGTACTTTTTTTCTGACAGAATGGAGAGCAGATTAAAAGGAATAAGATAAGAAACATCAAAATAGTCTCAAACTAAGATTGTTTGTTTTTTTATTTGAGAAAAATGGAAAGACTCTATTTTAAAAGACTCTAAAGAAATCTATCTGGCATGAATTGATGAGCAATTTGAGAGACCAGGGGATGGGGAAAGAATATAGAAAGCTCTCAGGATCTACATTGGGAATCTGGGGTGAAATAGAATTACCATGTTAGACATTTCTTTTTATGAAAAAATATGAAATTGAGGTTTCCATAAGTTTGAAAGGAAATCATGCAAATAAAATTATCAAATGAACTTTGTGGATACAGGTAAATTAATCTAGACTTCAGGAATGGCTTAGTATGTGACATAGACTTCAGAATCATTAGCACAAAGAATATAAATGTAATGTGATAAATATGGCTTACCTAGGATCAAATGGTAGAGGCCATACGCTTTCAGCTCCAGTTCCCTTTTGGAATATAAATTCCTTATAAAAATGTTTCTAATGTGCTAGCTTGGACTGAACCTTCAATTTTATGTAAAATACTTTGAGTATTTTTTACAGAAATGGTTATTTTTTATAACGGCACATATGCAAGTCACAGTTTTGGACTGGAAAGCAGGATTTGTGAGAGGGCAAGCATTATAACCTCAATTTTAAAAGAAAATATTCCATTAACCTCTGGCCATGTAACATGTTTAGGAGTAGTACAGTAATTGCATAGCATATACCCTTAGGAGAGATAGACATAAGTAAAATTTCTCTGTGATTCTACAATTTAATAGCTTACATTCACTTATTGGTTCACCTAATTATATTAAGAGTGAGAACTAGTAAAATTTTACCTGTGTCTATGTTTAGTGTTCAATCTTTCTAAAAACAAAGTTATTGGGAGGTATCTTTCAGAGTGTAACAATACCATTGATTTCTGGATTTAGAAACCAAGCCCAAACTTCTACTTAATAAGCAGTAAGCAACTGTTTGTAGGTGATGATCAAATCATAAACACAAAATAAAGAGACACTGTCCCTTATCCAAAGGCCAGGTGCTCTGTGAAGGAAAGCATTATGTGAAAATGGAGTATGACCCCATCACACTGAGCAATTGGAGAGGACTGTGTCTTTACATAACCTCCAATGACATCATTACATAACTGCAATAATCAAACCAAGTTCAAACATAGCCTCAACCAAACCAGCCAGCACTACTATGTTCTTGCATCTCGGCCTTTGTTATTACTGGATAAATGTTGTCAATATATAAAAACAGTCATAAAGTAGATTATTTTATGCTTATCATAAATGGGAAATATTGGATATGAGAGAATTGATACGTGAGAAACAGGTATACTGGAAAATATCTATTGTTGACATCACCTTGAGGAGGCAATTTTCAAATGTAAATAGTGGTGTCCCACTGCATAGTTAATTAATAGAAGAGCCAGAGTGGTGCAGTGGATTAACCATGAGGTTGCTACCCCCAAAATTGGCAGTTACTCTCTACTAACTTCTCCCAAATAATTTATGGGAGAATAATTTTTACTTTTATAAATACTTAGTCCCAGAAACTCTGTGGAACAGTCTTATGAGATTGTTTTAAGTCTGATATGATGACTGGGCCTTTTTTAAGTTTAACTGGTCAATACTCTGGGGAGTCAAGTCAACAGAAGGAAGAGTAAGACACATCCACAGCGTCATGGTCAGCTTAGGTCTCCACAGTGTAGAGGAGACTATGAAACAGGGAGAAAAGATACTTGAAATGCTGTGAATGACTGCCAAAGAAAATTGCAAGAAAGATGTTAAGCAGATTTTACACCCATAAAATGTGAGTCTCAGAAACTCACAGTGGCAGTTGCTAGGAATGAGATTCAATTCTGTGGTTGTGAGTTTACTTTGCTGTAGCAATAAGGAGAGAAAAGGGGACTAAGTCTCACCTCAATTCCATTGAACTAGAAGGTGGAAATATTTTTTTAAGGAACTAGAGCTGTATTGAAAGATGTTAGAGGAGATGACACATTGAGTTGTATTGACTGCATAGAATGTTCTCCTCAGTTTACTGTAAAGTCCCGATGTTAAGTATTCTGTAGATTCTCTAAGTAAAGCAATGATAGGTGGGTCGAGTGCTGGGCTGAATACTCCAAAATGTTTATCCAAATAATGAGGGAATTCTAAAGCCATCTGTGTTCATCTGGGTTCACTAAAGAAACAAATTCATAGACACTCACATAAGGGTAAGAAACAGCTTCATATAAGAGCAACTATATACGAACAAAACATCCCAGCTCCAGCCCAATCAAGTTCATAAGTCTGATATTACCCCATGTGTTCCATATAAGTAAATAAATGCCTCTTTAGACTCATGCCTCACATGCAATGACACCAAGTTCAGGAAGATCACAGACCAGAGGGTGGAAAGTTTTGTGGCTCCAGTGATGGTGGAAGCGTCTCATCTCAGCATTGGCATGGGCCTTCATGTGACTTCATCAGCTCAATGTAGCTCCATGTATCTCGTCAGCAGGAATGTCTCACAGGGAGTGTCTGTCTCTGCCCGTCTGTGAGTTATTTATATCCGTGATACCTCCAAATGAGGACATCAAGCTGAAACCTGATTGACAAGCTAAACTCCACCCCTTCATAAGTTGACAGGAGATTATGCAGCTGCTACACCATGTAAAGCATGACTAATGTGAAAAAAGAAAGTTTGGGCAAACTGTGTTAGAGATCTTTGCATACCTAAAAAGTGGTCATGTGAAACTACAGAAAGGAAACATATTTTCACTTACTCCAAAGCAGTGGTGCTTTACCTTCCTAGTCCCACAACCCTTTAAGGCAATTCCTCATGTTGTGGTGACCCCCATAAAATTATTTTTATTGCTACTTCATAAGTGTAATTTTGCTACTGTTATGAATCATAATGCAAAATATCTGGATGTATTTTCATTGTTACAAATTGAACATAATTAAACACAATCAAGGCACAGTGATTAATCACAAAAAAGTATGTAATTATAGATTGTGAAATATTTATGTGCTTTCCAATGGTCTTAGGTAACACCTGTGAAAGTGTCCTTTGAACTACAAAGGGATCTTGACCTACAGATTGAGAACCACTGCCACAAGGAAAGAGTGAATTAACACTTAAGGATTTTCTTGCAGAGAGTGTTGGATTTCAAAAATGATTGCATTTTTTGGTCAAAATTATGCAAATTGTAGTTGAACGGACCTCTGTGAAGACAATAGTCTTAGATTTTTGCCTGACACCTCTATGGGAGGGCATAACCTTCCACTCCACTAACATCTTGGACAAGAAGATATCACCGCCAAAATAATGTACCATATATTAGGATTTTTTAAGAAAGAACTTAAACCTAAAACTAACTTCTTTTAGAAAATCAGTATTGGTGATAGAAAGGCATTTATTGGTTGCTATCAAAATATTTAAGTAAAGAATTCTAATTATGCTTTCTAATCTCAAATTCCCTATCTCCCTGGTGACCGTCAGATTTTGTATTGACTTGACTGAGCCAATATTCTCAGTGATTTGGCTGTTGAGATCTGCTAGTCCTCCGTGATGGAACCCAACACAGTGGGATCAATTTTAAAATGATTTCTATGAGGAGCCAATCTGTTGGAAGTGTAGGATGGAAAGCAGCAGGTATACTCTGGTCATCGCTGTGACGGAATTAGAATGAAGTTTCCTCAGGAATGTGGCCTTTATCTTATAAAAAACGGGTGCTTTGGGAAAGTTTATCTGTTTTTGCTGGTTCTGGGTCCTGCAATGGTCACACTGACCTCCAGTTCTGTGCACTTAAGCCAACAGCTTAGCTAATTGCCTTTTGACACCAAGAACCATGAAAAGCCACTCTACCAACCAGCTAATGTTCAATTCACTTATCTTTTTAAGGCCCAAACCTGATCTGCTGAATTTGGAATCATCCACCGCTGTAACCTGACAGCAGTTTTTATTTTTCCTGTTGATCTTAGCTGTATCAGTCTCCAAAGCTACACAGCTGAGGGGAAAGCTCCTGGTTTACATCTGATCCATAAATTAAAGAAGATGTGTTCATTGATACAATGCCCAGAGCCATTTCTTGATATAAATTTACCTCTCTCTCCATAATATACATAGACAAACAAATATGTCTTAGAATAAGTACATTCATAGTGTTCATCAGTGGCAGGGCGGATGAGAGTTCATCTCGAGTACTTTAGTGGTCAGGAGAAACTAGACCACAGCGAAGGACAGGATGCTTGGTCAAGAAGAGGGGCAGCGATAAAGGGGAAGGCTCTCAAAATGGATTGGCACATTAGCCACGACAATGGACTCCAACAGAAGAATCATTGAGAGAATGGCGCAGGAGCCAGCAGTACTCGTTCTGTTGTGCGTTGGTTCCCTATGGATTGGAAGCAACTCCAAGGCATACATATGCATACACATGTACATGTATCTATACCTATCCTACTAGCTATACCTATATCTAGACCTACGCACCTTGTTGCTAGGTGCCCTCAAGTCAAGTGTGACCCACGATGACCCTATGCTCAACAGAGAGAAACACAGCCCGATCCTCTGCCTTTCTCACAATTACTCTTGTCTGACCCATTGTTGCAGCCACTGTGTCTACCCATCTTGGCCAGGACCTTCCTCCTTCTGCTGCCTACTTTACTGAGCATGTTCTCCTACTCTACCAACTGGTCTTTTCAGGCAACATGTCCAAAACACGAGTCAAAGTCTTGCTGTGTTAGTCTGGGTTGACTGGTGAAACAATGCAGTGACACATATATATGTGTAAGAAAGAGCTTTATAAAAAGAAGCAGTTGTATATTAATAAAACGCCCCAGCCCAGTCCAACATAAGTCTGATACTAGTCCACCAGTCCCCCTTTATGTTCATGGAGCCACATGCAATGATGCAGAATACAGGATGAACACAGTCCGGGGTGGAAGTCCTGTGAAACCCATGGCAGTGGTTGTGACAGCAAACAGGGTCAGCCAGCAGCCAGGTAAAGGCAGAGAGAGAGAGAGAGAGAGAGAGAAGAGAGGTTCCCAGGACTTTCCGTATGAGAAGGCCAAACTCTCAAGGAGTCACTATAAGGCGGTGACCTGATTGATAGCCTAAACTTACTCTATTCTTTCATATATCTTCAAGTTGACTTGAAATTATGTAACTACCCCACTCACATATACAGCATCCTGGCTGGACTTCGATCAAGAAAAAATTGTTCTCATGATAGTCCTTGGTAGTTTCCACATTCTTCACAAGCACGATAATTCAAATTCATTTATTCTATGGTCTTCCTTCTTCAATGTCCAAATTGTGCATGCATATGAAGCAATTAAAAATTCCTCATTCAAATGAGTTCAAATATTTCCACGGGTTTCCATCTATTCCTGGATTACTGTTTTTGCTTAATGCTTTCAGTGCAGCTTAGACTTTTTCCTTCTATATCATAGGTCTCTGCTCATATTCTACCTTCTTAAATAGTGGAATGTGGACTAGTTTTTTTCCTACAGTGACTGTGTATTCTTTCTAACTGCCCTCTGATGGCTGTGGGAGCTACCCAGCCTCACTCCTAGAGAGGTGCTGCTGGATTTGAACCGCCAAGCCAGTAGGCCGCAGTCCCACACTCATCCAGTACACTACTGGGGCTCAGCCCTCTTTTCAACTTCTTTTGATGCTTCCTGCATCATTCAATATTTTGCTTATAGTGTTTTTCAATAATAAAATCCAAGGCTTAATTTTTTCTTCAATTCTTTAAGTTTAAAATATGCTTAGTGTTTTTTTTTTCTTTCTTTCTGGTTTTCTAACTCTAGGTCTTTGCACATTTCATTATAATACTTTACTCATTTCTCTTGAGCTGTCATTTGAAATTTCTATTCATCTCTTTGGCTTCATCATTTCTTCCATTTTATTTACCTCATGGTTAAGAACAAGTTTCAGAGTCTTTTATAGCATCCACATTGATCCACATTTATATCTCTTCATGAACGATGCACTTAATGTCTCCCACCATCAGCAGGTCTTGCCATTAGCATTTACTGCACCAAATCTGTTCTGGAGTTGTTCTCAAAATTCAAATGCAACTTACTCAAGGTTGTATTTTGGCTCTTGTGGAATGTTCTTTTCTTTCTTCAGCTACAGCTTAAACTTACAGAGGAGCAATAACTGGTTTGTTTCGGTCAACTCTTGGCCTCCTTTTAAGAGCTGATATTGAGTGTTTCCATGGTGTCTTCACACTCACTACCATCAAGTTGATTCTGACACATAGGTACCCTGCAGTACAGAGTGGAACTGCCCCTGTGGGTGTCTGAAATTGAAACTCTTTATGGGAATAGAGAGTCCATCTTTTTCCTTTGATTCTCATATATGTAGTCAATTTGATTTCTGTGTATTTCATCTTGAGAGTCCATGTGTATAATCATCTTCTGTGTTGTGGAAAGATATATATTTGCTATGAACTAATCATTGGTCTTCCAAAGTGCTATCATGCCAGCTCGAGCTTCATTTCTAGCACCAGGGCCATAAATATGGCCTTGGTCTTTCCAACTACTATTCCTTCCTTTTTGTTTTCAATGCTTGCATTCCAATCACCAAAAATTGTCTATACGCCTTGATTGCATATTTGATTCATTTGCAATTGAAGGTGTTGATAGAAGTGCTTTGTGCATAAATTTGAATGACCATTTTATTGACTGGATTTCCTTGAGTTCCCTTAAATACTATCCCATCACAGATAGCGTCATACTTTAAGATGGATCTTGAAATATCCTTTTTGACTTAATAATGCCATTCCTCTTGACTGAGCTTTCCCAGCAGAGTAAACCATATCATTTTCTTATCCACGATGACTAATGCCATCCCATTTCAACTAACATCTACGATATTGTGATTACGTATGCCATTTCACTTCTTATAACTTTTGGTTTTCCTGATTCATATTCTGCCATTCCACGTTTAAGCTCTTAATTGATGTTTGCAGGAGTTTTGACTCACATTGAGTCATGCCCTATCAGCAAATGAAAGCCCCCAAACCTTATTCTATTCAGGTCATTACTTTACTTTGAGAAGGCTGGCATCCTATGTCATACACTGAGTGCCTTCTGCTCTGAAATGTTCACCTTCCAACACCATCTTTGTTCTACTTCTATTCATGAGGTCTTCAGTATCTGATAATGTTTCCATTCTATGCTTAATCTTTTCAGTGACTAATTCTTCTGAAGTGAAAAACCAATTATTTCTTTGTAGCTTGCTCTGTGGCTGGAAATTCTGCTGAAACCTGCCCACCTTGTGTAACCCTGTGAAGTACCAAAGACATTGCTTCCAGCATCACAGCAACACACAAGCCACCAGTGATAGAAAGTGATACAAAGTGATAGATACAAAGTGATACAAAGTGATAGAAAAGTGGTGAATATATATCCAAGTACATGTCATTGTTCTTGCTTCTTTAGAGAACCCAGCCTCGCATTTCCCTCATGGAGACAATTATGAGGAAGATTAGCTTAGAACCATAATATCTAAACTGCAATTGCTCTTCTGTCTCTTCTCTTCCTTGGGAGCTAAGGTGTAGTTCACTAAATCCAACTGTAATTGGAGAGCAAGTATTCCTGATATGCCCAATATTTTAGAAAACAATAATTATGTACTTTAGAAGTAGTGTTTTAAGCTATAAAATTTTAGCTGTCAAATAAACAGTTTTGACCCCTTCCAGTGTACGTAAGGAGTAAAAAAGAGTAACATGTATGGATTCTGCATCATCCAGGAGATTTGGTGACACAATGGCCCAGCATTCTGCTGTTGACTGAAAGCTCTACTTCTTCCATCCACCAGGCTATCTGCAGAACAATGTGGCAGCAGACTGCTTTCCTATGGATTTATAGCCTCGGAAATCCGATAGATCAATGTTATTGTGTCCTATAGGGTCATTATAATTAAAATCCACTGATTGGTATTTTCCCCCAGGGGGAGATATTAATATTTACATATTATGCTGTAAACCTTATATGCTAAGTTACTACCTGGGAACTTTTCAAGGGGATGTCAATGATTTAAAATGCCAGAAGGACAAGATTTTCCAAATATTTGCCCATTTAAATCACTTCTTTGTGAAACTGGGTTCTTTTCACTTTCCTTTCCAAGGAGCACAATAAATGATAGATAAGTTTTAGTGAAAATGAAAAGGCAGCCCCCTTGGTCTTTTTAAAAAGAATCAGGACATTTTGATTAATGGAAATCAGTTTGGGAAATGTGGAGAAATTTGATCAGAATCTTGAGCTGTTTACACAGTGTTAGCCAAAATTTACAAATATGATTATACCGTAAACAAAAAGCCCATGAACAACTCAGTAGCGCTGCATTTTTGTTGATTGGAATTTAGCATCACAGGAAAAAGTCTATTCTTGGAGATTCTGATATAAAATCAAGTTACAAGGGGAGTCATGGAAGAGATCTAAGAAAAGATCCAATCGACGCTATTAGTCAGAATAACTCGGACACACAGAGATAACATTAGCTGAGGGAAGTGTATGTACTGTATTCCAGGCCAATTAAGGCAACTGCAGTTAGAAAACAAATGGCAAGACAGATCAGAGTGGTAAAGAGAGTGTTTAGTAACGGAGCACAATGTGGTTGCTCAATACGGCACCACATATTTTAGCTTTTTTCCCACATATTTCAGTTTTCAGAAAGAAACAATGTGAAACAGATCCAAAATTAATAACAGAATTCAGCCTCAATTGTTTAAACAATTTTCAAAGTTTTGTTATTTAAAATGCTGTTCATATCTATTTGGATAGACACAGCTCATATATATTTATGGCATATAAAAGTGGTATAGATATCTTCATTCTTGTTTTAATAATGTCTAAGATAGTAAGCAGGACTATGTTATTGTTGTTCATTTCCCTCAAATTGGTGCCAACTCATTGCGATCTTATGCTCAATGAAGTAATGTTGTCAGGCCATATTTACAATGATGGGCATGTGTGAGTCCATGTTGCAGCAGCTGTGGATGCTGAGTGTCTTCCAACTCTGGAGGCTTTTCTTCCAGCACCTGACTAAACCATACTCACAGATCTTGTATTTCAATGGTTCATTTTTGGAAGTAGATCACCAGACCTTCTGAAGAATTGTAAAGCGTTGAGGAAAGAAAATAAACAAGGACAAGTTTGTGGTTTCTAAAGAGCGTGATCTGATTCAAGTATATTTATTTAGCACAAAATTTTAACAAATGAAAATCAATGAAAATATTCAAAATGAACAAGATATTAAAATGTTAACTAAAGAAAGGATCAAAATCACTGAACATCATTTTACCTCAGACTTACAGCTTAACATGACAATGACCATATATTTGGTAATACCCCTTATCTGACTCAATATCTCTTGAAGACAAATACCATGTGATATATATTTTACTATCCCAGATCATACAATGTCCTATATTCAAAGAAAGGGTTATTGAAAATAAATGTAATACAATGATTTTCCCTTTTTCCTATTTGGGTAGGTTAAATAGCTGTAAACACAGAAAATGTAAATATGGGACATATTATGTCTCGTTATACCACATGTTACTAAGATTATTATCACTAAATTAAAAATTTGAAAACAAAGACTCAATTTCTAAAATTTGTGTTTCTTAAGTAAAGATACATGAAATCTTAAAAAGAGAAAGAAAACAAACACTTAAAGCGTTATTTAATTTTATTTTGGTGGCATGCTAAGTTAGTGCCAGTAATAGTACATGAACACAATTCTGTTCAAATTGATCATTGTTTTCTGTTCAATGTGTGGTATTTTCATTGCTGCTTCAGAAATATATTCCTCATATGTAAAATAATGAGAACTCAGAATATTGTGAACAATCCTATAGTTGTTTATCTATAAATATATACTTTTAAGACATTTGTAAAATACAAAACAATTAATTTATAATTTAATTGAATATTTCTACACTGTATTGCAATAGAAATTTTGAATAGAAACAAAGAATATCCTCTGGATGCAGAATAAGTCATCTATTAACCAAATTAAGTAATACCTGAAGTTACCCCCAAATAGCCAACTATTCAAAAGAATTACTGGTACTCTAAACAGCAGAAGTAACTACAACAGCATAGATATCAAGTTATACTGCTTTCCCTTATGAAAAGATAATTCAATAGGTGAAACAATATCCCCTTACAGAGAGATTGCATGGAGGAGATGAGGCAGACAAGGTGCAGTGTAGAAACAATGAAATAGACAACTTTTCTAGTTCTCAAATGCTTCCTCCCACCCACTATCATGATCACAATTCTCCCTGACAAATCTAGCTAGACCAGGGAATGTACACTGTAGCAGGAAACCTGAGGAATTCAGGATAGATGATCACTTCAGGACCAATGGTGGGAGTGGCGATACCAAGAGGGTGTAGGGAGGGAGGAGTAGAAAGGGGGAACCAATTGTAGGAATTTACATATAACCTCCTCTCTGGAGTATGGTCAACAGGGACATGCGTGAAGGGGCACATTGGACAGTGTACAATATGAAAAAGGAATAGCAATTTGTAAATTATTAAGGGTTCGTGGGGGTGTGGCAAGATATGGGAAATATGGGGAGGTGATACTGGGGGCCTAAGTCGAGGGAGGATGTTTTGAGAGTGATGATGGCAACAAGTGTACAAATGTGGTCTACATACAATTGACATATGCATTGATCATGATGGGAGTTATATGAGGCCCCAGTAAAATGATTTATAAAAAAAATATGGGCAAAGAGGAGCTTATACCAAGGGCTCAAGTAGAAAACATTACGGAAATGAAGATGGCAACACGTGTACAAGTATGTTTGATATAATTGAGATATCTTTAATTCTTCCCTTGAACAGATGTCTTTCATTCTGGTTACTACCATGTTTTCTATTTGTAGTTGAAATTATCTCCTTATTGATTGTTAATTCCATTCTTGTCCTCTAATCCAGTGGTCAGAGTGGTGTGCACTAGCTTTAACACTCTCTTGCCCATGCCTTTCACAAAGGAAGTAACTTTGCATGCTATATTCAAACTGGAGTGAAAAAAAGAATAAGCAAAAAGTGTTTTAATCACCTAGAGAGTGTTTCAGAAGAATTCTTCAAAAGAGAATCAGGATATATTTTAGATGGAAAACCAAATTTGCAAAAAAGATGATCAAATCAGTTTTGTCTTGTAATGTTCTTATTAGGTGCACTCTAGTTTGTCCTGAACAGTGGTGGGGTTCAAATAATTTAAGCACAAGTTTACAGTCCTAATGACTGCTTTAAGTATAAAACACCTATATACCAAAAGGTGTCTTATTGTTTCATAAGTTAATACTTAAATTAGAACAATAAAATAGATACATAAAACTAGATTATGTTATGAGTTTTAAAACTAAATTATATTAAATTATATTCATTAAATAATATTAAATAATATATGAAAAGACATATTACAATTGTTGTTCAAGATATTTCCATATTGCTTCTTGATTGGCATCTTCACTTGTTATTTCCTTCACTTTTATCTGAGCATCAGCTGCTGGGTAATTTATCCTTAACCATATTTTCACTATATGAGTAGGATTCCCATCCCATAGAGGTAGGGCAGTTAGACAACCGTCATTGTGCTTGATATATTAGAAAGAGTTAGGGGCTTCTTTAATTTGAAGTTAAGAAGTTCATCTTTGAAAAAAAACCTTTGTGCTTCTGCTGAACATGCAGCAATTGTTCTGACATTGTGCCAGTCTGGGTTGAGTAGAGAGACATAGACACTCAAATGTATGTAAGAAAGAGTTTATATATATATAAAAAAAAGTCTGGGCTTCCTACTCCCACCAGGGCAGTGATTCCACAAAAAAAAGCAATTGAATATTGAAAAACATCCCAGCCCAGTTCAGATCAAGTTTTAAGTGCTATATTAGCCCATATAGCTGAAACAAATCTATAAATTCCTCTTTAGACTCACTCGGTACTTGCAATGATGCCCAATGCAGGAAGATCGCAGGTCAGTGGGTAGAAAGTCTGTGGATCCAGTGGCAGTGGAAGTATCTCCACTCTGGGGTGGGTCTCCCTGTATTTCTTCCAATTTCCTGACTGTGTACTTCAACAGCAGGAAAAACAAGGCAGAGAGAGAGAGTGTCCCACCTCCAGGGAGGAAGACAGGAGTTTCCAGAATCCTCAGGAGAAGACCATGCCCACACATAGGCCTCGTTTGCTATGACCAGATTGACAGACTATACTACACCCCTTCACTCAAGTTAACATGACACTATGTAACGGACACAGACTATTTTAACTATTTGAACATTATCACAAATGGCATACTTCATTCAAAATATCTCATGGGACTTTGGGACATAACATACAGTTGGATTAGAAGGAAGTATGTCATACTCTGGTTGTTGTACACTTTTCTTTTTGATGTATGTTTTAACTGAAATAACAAATGCCAGGGGATAAAAAGGTAGTGCTTCATCAAAAGTATAATGAGTTTTATGAAATAAATAGATTAATATTGTAAGCATAACCCTATCTAATTTTTTGTCTATGGATGTAATGAACATGACTTGAGATGCTTGAAATGACCTACCCTGAAGATGAAGGTTAAAAAAATGTAAGGGAAGTAAAATTATGGTTTCTCCCCATATTGGGTGGCTGCCGGTATCCCCACCTTAGAGAGTATTCTGATTACAAGTGGCCAGAGTCCATGAAAAGTTAAATCTTGGTTCTACTAAAGAGGTATAAACCAGCTGGTTTTCCACCTTTAGTGACCCTATGCCCAGAAGGAAAATCCATCTGGCCTGAGCCATCTACATATGGTGCCTGTGTTGAAGCCCATTGTTGCAGTTCTGCAATGATCCATCTCATGGAAGGCCTGTCTCTTTTTCACGACTCTTCTGCTTGACCTGAAATATGTCCATCTCCAGGGAAACAAATGGTCAGAATATTTAAAATACACCTCTTTGTCCATTTTGCAAAAATAAAATTCTGACCAGATAAAAATGGAATTCAGAGTGGAGAACAAAACAAAACAAAAATGAGACAAACTAATAGGAAGAATTTTGCTCATTACACACTTTTCAGAAGCCTTGTGTTTTGCACTGGGTAAATATGTTACATAATTAAAAAGTAAATGTCAATTGAGAAATGAAAAAATGAAAAAAGAAACAAAATATACAGAGATGAATGAATGAATCTATGGATGTCAATGCATCCATATAGAAGAAAATTTCAAGTTATTTGTAATGAAATGGTTTGACTATAAAGCCCTACATTCTCAATGATATATTTTTGAAATTATAAAAAGAAAACTGCAACTAAATCTTTTTTTGGGGGGTGGGTATCACTACCTTCTGGTGGTTGTAGATGCTACCTAGCCTTCCTCCTGGAGAGCTGCTGCTGGATTTGAACCGCCACGCCTGTGGGCCACGGTCCCACACTGAACCGGGCCTCGGCCTGCAACTAAATCTTACAAAGAAAAAACCAAACTCACCGCCATTGAGTCGATGCTGACTCTTCTTAACCCTATAGGTCAAGGTAAAACTGTCCCTGTGAGGTTCTCAGATGATTCACAGGAATAGAAGCCAAGGCTTTCTCCTGCAGAGAACTGACGGCTTCAACTGCTCACTCTGTAGTTAGCAGCCCAAATGAGAACCACTACATCAATTCCAATGACCTTGATTACAGCAGCATTTCCATTGCAGTTTTAAAACATGGATGTTATATGGAAAAGATGCAAATTTACTACAAAGGTACAAGAATCAATCTCTATTTGTCTGGAACAAGAAAGTCAGTAGCAAAAGGAGAATATTGAGTTCATGGGTAATTAATTCTTTAATAGCTGCATTCTTCGGCATGAGAACATTAGGTAGTTGCCATACATTATTACTGAACATTATGATCAAAGAAATTATGGAAATATTTTGAAGAAAAATTCAGGAAATGTAGAGTAAAATAACCTCTGATAATCTTGCCCTGAGTTGAGTAAATCTTTAGCTTTCATACCAGATATATTCCTAAAGTCTTACTTGATTCAAAGAAAGTTTAATTAGCAAAGACTGTGCACCTTGATGACTATATTGTTTGAAGTCTCTATTAGTGATTCTCAACCTTCTTAATGCCATCGCCCTATAAACAGTTCTTCATGTTTTGGTGACTCCTGGATCATAAAGTTATTTTCGTTGTTTCTTAATAACTATAATTTTCCTATTGTCATGAATTGGGAGACTGCTGTGAAAGGGTCAGTAGAGCCCCAAAAGGATCATGATCCACAGGTTGAAAACCACTTCTATATGGACTGAAGTTGGAAACTTAGAGGTGAGTGAGTTTATTTTAATGTGAGAGGAACTAATCAAAAGGAAGGTTGGAGATGGTTTCATAATCTCAATAAAGTCATCATTGTCATTATATTTTAAATGTAGGAATTTTGAATTGGTTATGTCCAACTGTGCATGTTTTCAACAGTAATAGCAAAACAAACACAAAAGAAGCAAGCTATTTTTTATGTTATAAACAACCTAGATCTTTTCATATAAAAGGAGATAAATATAAAAAATGATATTCCATGAAAATACACTACATTATTACATTTGAATCAAGTATATTAATAGAGCACATCATTTATATGTATATGATATAATTATGTATCTTTTTGTTCTGATCATAAATAGAGACCAGGAACAAGGCCTCTCCTGGACTAGTGAATATAGCACCCATCCAAATGTTGGTTTCTGATGAAAATTTCCCACAAAAAAGATCCCAATATGGACTGAAAATTATACGTAGAAGTTTGATCATTTCATGCCAGAAATCAAGGAAGGACATAGAAGGCATAGGAAAGCATTCTAAAAGTTTGTGGGAGAATTTTATTACCTTTAAGTGGAGCTTTCTTAGAAATTTTCTAGAAATAGGTATGTCTAAAAGATAGTCTATTAAAAAAGATTGTTATTGTTTATCTTCTTATATAATTCAAACATACAGTTTATAGTATGAAGTAAAGAAATGTCTTATCAAACATATTTTGAGTCTTTTAATGAACTTTAAATGAACATATGGTCCTTAAAATGAACTTATAATTTGCAATGTTATAAGTTAGCACTCAAAATATTGACAACTGTTGAATTTAGGCACTAAGCAGTACTGTGGGCTTGTCTGTTAACTGCGAGGTTGACAGTTCAAACCCAGAAGCCACTTTGAAGGAGACAGATAAGTCTGTATGCTCCTGTATAGACTAACAATCTAGAACATACTAGATACATTTGTTCTTTTTTAAAAAATCATTTTCTTGGCAACCATACATCAGTTGTATCAAGCACATTTGTACATATGTTGCCATCTTCATTTCTGACCCTTCTTGTACCTGAGCTTCTTTTAAAAAAATGTATTGGGGGCCCATACAGCTCTAATTATAATGTATACATACATATTTTGTGTCAATATGTATTTCTTTTTGGGGGGTGGAACTAGTAAAACTATTTTTATTTTTTAGGAAAACCAATTCTTTTATTTAAATGCCACATCTCAGTCTATCACAATCCATTCACCCATCCATCCATTGTATTAAGAACAGTTGAAACAATGTTGTGCATACTCTTATCACAA
>PVJH01015628.1:22559-52949 GCA_004026705.1 Nesogale talazaci | reverse complement strand
TGGAATCAAACACTGGCAATAGAAAAATAAATGCAATTGTGATTTTCAATTTTATATTAAGGTAGATGTCATATGTGACTCTTTTGCCCCCATTGAATACAGACGGCACATAACTTCTTAAAACAGTTGATAACTGGATGCAAAGAAAAATTTTACGTCTTCGCCTCTCAATCAAATGAAATTTACTGACACTCAGTCAACTTTGACTTATAGTGGCCTCGCAAAAGCAGAGTAAAATTGTCCCTTTGGGTTTCCATGCAAGTAAATCTTTACAGGAAAAAAGAAAGCCTCAACTTTCTCTCATGGGTCAATTAATGGTTTTGAACTGTTGACCTTGTACTTAGAAATCCAAGATATAAATCATTATGTCACCTGGACACCTCAGAACATTGAATATTTTTTTAAAAAAGGAAAACTGGTTATTAAGTTATTGGGTATTTCCGATTCTGAGGGTAAGGTAAATTGATTCAATATTACGGTTAGGGAAGACCATATAATTTTACCAAGATAATCTTACATTTAAATCTTGATTACGGTAAGATGTTTCCTTTGTCTTACCAAACTAATACCAATGAAAAGATCAACTTTTGGAGCCCATTAATTTAAATGGTCTGCCACATTTCTTAGCCCTCTTCTTCAATGTATATGTTCCCGGACTCTGCAAACCTCAATCATTTTTGTAATGTGTTGTTTGTTTTCCTTGTTTCTGAAGTCTGTGTTTTAATATTTTTGTACATACACAAATATTTCTGTTTCTGTACATGCAAGTATAATACCATGTTTCATTCAAATAACAAGCATGTTTTACAGCATTTGCAGCCCGTGGAACCACTCAAGCATCTGTTTCCTATGCATCCAATTGGTGTTACATGGGAAAATATGATAATTGTGTTTTGTATATCCCTGCACGCATAAAATTTTCTCCTGTTATGAATAAAATTATTATAAGATTCACTGGAAACAACAAACAGCAAGCTTTTAGAGTATTATGCCAACAGGGTACTGACTCATTGTGACCCTACAGCGGGTTCTGAGGCTCACCTGGCAGCGAGCTTCATCTTGTGCTGAGAAGCCCCCCACTTCCTGATAGCACCACCAGGGTTCCTCAGAGAAAGATAAAGCTCAAAGAACCCAACTTACTGCCAGTGAGGCAACTCCAGCTTAGAGCAATCCTATAGGGCTGAGTGGAACTTTCCTGTAGGACAGAGAGGCTTTCTGGGACTGCGTATCTCTATAGGAGAAGAAGGCCTCAACTTTGTCCTTGGGAGCTGCTGGCGGTTTTGAACTCTGAAGCTGGAGGTTACCCATCCAAGCCATCACCCACTACACTGCCAGGGCTTCTGCAAAGAAAGGCAGAGAAAGCCAACCAGTCAAGTGTTCAAGACACAGGACAGAGAGTGCATCAGCCACTGGCCGAGGACAGGGGTTGGCAGACTGCGGCTCGTGCGTGAGCCATGTGCTGCTTTTTCAATGTGACTGTGCGGCTCTGACGTCACATGGAAGGTTGTTTATTTCAGATCGCGGTGATTCCATTTGTTTGGAGAAACGCACTTAAGGTTCTTGAGTGATTTTAAAGTCATTAGGAGGGGCAGGATTGGTTCTTCCCTGGTCTAGGGCGTGAAAGGCGAAAGTGAATGAGAAGGTTCTCGCCTGGAAGGGGCTAGAGCCTCAGCGGGAAGACATCAAGCCCAGGTGCAAAACAAATGCAAATGAAGGAAAGTCTTCCATCCTCCCAGCTTATGGCATTTGCACTGACCTGGGCTCTGGAGATGTCTCCAGGAGCTTTCAAAGGAGTTGGCAACTCGTTGGACAAAAAAGAAAGGCTGATGGAATCTAATTCCTGGACGGTTTCCTCTCAGGTTCAAGCTAACCCAAGAAAATATCGTTTTTAGGAAGGGCACCCAGGGAGGGCCCTTTATCCAGAAAACATGCTCTGTGTACTAGCCTCTGGGCTGAATGCTGGAGTGGAGGGGGGTGAGGGGGTGGATATATAAAGATGAATGAATCCAGGCTTCTAGCCACTAAAGAGTTTTACCATGATTTCACCCGAAGCAATAGGTGGAAATGATTCAAGACCCCATGTTTTGTAGTTTGAACGTACATATATTCCTTTGTGCCAAACCATAGGTGCCCTGAGCTCATTGGTGCACACCCTATGCATGAACATCAAGAGAACAGGAGCTCAAGACACCATGATGCGCAGTCTGCTGAAGGTGCACCCACCAGCGTTGCCCACAGCTGAAGACGGAGGATAGATCAAAACGTCCTTCAAAGACAGTTGGTATGGAGGTCTACTTTGGGAAGATGAGCAAGATTTAGGAGGAAAGGGAATGGGCATATTATCCTCCAGAGACAAAGAGAAGTAAGTCAAAGAAATACATGGAGTTGTGATCATGGGTCCGATCAAGGAGAGAGTTTGAGTAGTTCTCTGAGCTAGGAGAGGGAGAAGAACACCCTGCAAAGGTGCGTGGGACCAAAGAAATGACTACATCCTGGACCGAAGAAAGACAAGGTTCCAAACCACCAATTTTCCTCCTCTGTTCGCTTCTGTAAAAGGCAATCCCTTTGGAACTAGGGTGGAATTCAGGTCTTTCTCAAAAGTGTTGACCTCTGAATAGGTTGTGTAGGACTGACTCCCGGAGTGGTAAGCACAGTTGTGGAAAGGTAAAAACATTATCATTTACTGCAGACATGAAGCCTTTCTATCCAGACTGGAGGGCTTCTTGAAAGCTAGCTGTGATTGTGGTTGATAATCCATTTGCCCATTGGCCTGGAGCCTGTCTTTAGAAGCAACAAATAGAGTTGCTTCTATTTAGCAATCCCACTGTGGAGCTAAAAAGCAAACAAACAAACAAACTAGCTGCCCTCAAGTTCAAGACTCCCCCTGTGAGTTTCTGAGACTGTAACTGTTTATGGAGTAGAATGCCCAGTCTTTAGCCTTTAGAGCTGGTGAGAGTTTTGAACTGACAACCATGAGATTTTACCTCAACTCATAACCACTACTCCACCAGGTCAACCTAACTATCACCCGCTGAAGGCCACAATGATGTGGATCATGCCCAGTCATGTACCCACAATACCTGCCATGATAGCTTCCCACAGAAAGGTTAGCATGTCACAGGAGGCCCACAGTAAGGCAGTGGTCCAGGGAATATATTCACATAGCATTTTCAGGCCAGGAAGGAAGGAGTCCAGCTGTCAAAACCAGAGAAGTTTCAGCAGATTCCCATCAGCCTGCTACCAGGGAACAGGAGCATCAATCACTCTTCTTTCCATTTAGATGCTACCATGGCAGAACAGAAAGCTGGGGGAGAACTGGGTTCTCAGCAGCCCAGCCTGAACCAAAGGGAGGGGAAGATTCATGAGCAACCAAGCTGGATTCAAGTTACAGGAACCAGAGCACAAAATCGGAGCAGACTTATTCAATGTCAGAAATATCCAAACTGAAAGGAGCAGGCTGTGCTCCTGAATGGGGAGGCAGGTGTGATCCCACAGTCCAGGGACAAAGGGCTTTGGCTTCAGGAGCCAGAAGATCCATTCCAGCTGGGCATCATCTGAAGCCTAAAATGTAAGCTGATGTTCTTATTCAGACATGCTTCACCTCACTGAAGCATTTTCAGCTCCCCAGCCAAAACTTATTTCTACAAACTCCCATTCCCCTCCCTTTTTTTAAAATCTGGAAACAAAAGCGTTGATAGGTTGTTTGTTCCTCCTACCTTCCATGTTAGCCAAGTTTTACATGTTGCCAAGGCTAGAAACATGTCATATACTGTCACACTCTGCATCTCTGTACTTTTTTTTGTTTTTGTGGGCATCACTGCCTCTGGTGGTCGTGGGCACTACCCAGTGCTGCTCCTGAGAGCCGCCGCTGGATTTGAACCGCCAAGCCCGCGGGCTGCAGTCCCACACTCAACCACTTACGCCACCAGGACTCAACCCGCATCTCTGTACTTTTATGCACATATGTCTGTCAGGGTCTGCGTCAGGATTGTGGGCCACTGCAATACCCGAGAACAATGTGAGCACCACAGTGTCTGCAGTTTTCGGAGAACCTGGAGTCGGAGTGGTGGATATTGCAAACCCATCCTGAAAGAGAGAGCTAATGGTTGACTTCCCCAAAAGCAGCCCTTGAAAAACCCAACGGAGCCAGGTGCCCCTCTGACATACACAAGGAGTCGCCATGAGTTGGAATCAATTTGATGGCAACTGGTTTTTGCATGTGAAGAGGCTATAAAAAAGTTTCTGGGAACACAGAGTTAAAAGACCATGGGTTTCCCCATAAACGTTATGCAGTCCCCTCCATGGTGAGGAAGGAGTCCGAGAAGGAGGTGGGGGGGCATAACGAGTTATACCTTGGACTGCTAATCAATGCCAGCACTTGCTACTGTTGAGAAAGATGGGACCTTCCTGTCCACCAGATGTACAGCCTCCGAGACCTTAGGGGTGCTAACCTCCTCCCTAGCCCAGAAGCTCAGTGACCGAGGTTATGAGTATCGAGACTGAAGACCCACTGTGCTCCTGGCAGGGATGGTTCTTCCATCTCCACACAATGCCCAAGGATATGATTTCATTTATTCTTTTAGAGGGCTTCTGCTTTGAATCTACAGTGCTCTCAACCCCTGAACGTCTGAAAGAAAATCAGGAGTAGCCCATCAGCCTGTAAAAGGCAAGGTCTATAAAACGAATGTCCACACGTAGGCAACCAGATAGACCATTTGACCTGGAATGGCTTCGTCAGCCAACCAACCAATCCGACTGATCTTTCTCCCAGTGGTGGGGCTAGTTGACTGACTGGCATGGCAGAGGCACATAGTGATTTCAGCACTCAGTTGCTCCAGCTTTCCAATGTGCCTCCGCTGAAGAAACAAAAGGGAAAGTGAGGGAGCTGCTCCAATTAGTTCCTTATGAAAGATTTCAGCCTGATTTGTGAAGACCGTAAAGACTCCTCCTGTCATAGAACACACTCTATGTCAGAGAACAACAAAGAGAAGACAGGACAGAGACACATGGTGGAACCTGGGACAGATAGAGATTTTCCTCTCTGCTCTGCTATTGGCCAGTCCAGGCAACACTGGTCGCTGTTAAGACTCACATAACCAGGGTGGTTGAGCAGAGTCTTGCTCAGATTGGTCCCCAGACATTGACGCCGAGGTTCCACTGCCTACCCTACAGTCCCCTAACTTTAGATTTCTGCGCATGTGAATGCTTGCATGTTTTGAGACCCTCGGAGTCATGTAAAGGGCTCTTAAATCCATCGACAGGAGGGGATTCAGTGATTTTTATGATATTGGTCTGATGTGGGGCTCAGAAAATTAGGTAAGTTTTTTAAAAAATGTCACAGCCATGGTTGAAAACCTTGACGTTCTGTAATATTTACTGACGTGGCTCTTCACTGTTTGTTTAATTAGGATATTGGACCAGGGAATACCCAGGGCCCTGGACAGTTCTAAGATTCTCTGTGAATCCTGCTCCCATCCCCAGCTGGCGGGAAGCTCTGAGAAAGCCACTTTCTCTTTACATAATTTGATTCCCGCATGCGGCCAAGACGGCTGACCTACCGTAGAGGGCTGGCATGTGGGTTAATGAGATCATATTTGCAAAGTGTGTGGTGCTCTAGGGAAGGAATCTCTAATATATGCAGCTAGCGAATGATTACAGCGATGTTAATGTCACTTTTTTTTTTTTTAGGAAGAGTAAACCACAGTTCACAATCCTGCATCGGCCATAAGTACACTATCTTGTTGGGATGGAGAACGGCAGAGTAGAAAGCAGAGTACAGCCAGGATGTTCTTGTTAAGAGTAGAAGCCAGGTCGCGTTTTCACAAGGCATGTCTGTGGAGCTACAATTGACTGGGATTAGGCTTCAAAGAAGAATTACTATTTGCAAAGCTTCTGGTAGCTCCAGTACATCCTACTGTGGCCCATGTTTGTGTGGCCCTCCTTTCTCTTACTAGAAGTGGGGGAAAATGTGTGAAATCTTTTCTCCGATTCAATAATCATTGATGGGACTCAACTTCTAAAATGTTGTAGCTAGGCTATTTCTGATACATTAAATTAGAAGTGGATGCATGCTGGTCTTTAATAACATTCTTTAAACCTGCTCAGGCACAAACTGTAAGTATTGAGCGGTAAAGACGTCCAAGAGCCCTAGGTTTGAATCTAGCTCCCCCTCCCACAATCTACATGGTCTCTGGGCAAATCTTTCCCTTCCTCTTAACCTTTTCAAAAAGTTTGATAACATGTAAAAATGCACTTAACAAAATGTCTGGCACAACTCAGTAAATAGTTTGATTCCTGTTTCTGTACCATGCTAAGAGAATGCTTGCTTGATGTTATCAAACTTACTATCAGGGTTTGGAAAGCAAGATCCCTTGTGTCAATGCCCCCTTTCTGACCTCATTCATTCATTTACCAGTTGGTTTATGGACTTTCAATTGATTTGCACGTGTACTCTAATGTAAGCCCAGTGAAAGTCTGTTGTTATTAGGTGTCATTGAGTTGGATCACAGCCGTAGAGATACATGGAGACACAACAGAACAAAACACTGCACAGTCCTTTGTCACCCTCAAAATGCCTGAGCCCAGTGACGCAACCATCTTGTTGAGGGCCTTCCTCTTTTGTGGCAGACCCTCCACTTTACAAAACATGGTGTCCTTCTCCGGGGACTTATTTCTTCTGGCAATGTGTCCAACGTCTAAAAGATAAAGTCTTGTCATCCTTGCCACTCGGGAGTGCTCTGGTTTGACTGCTTCCAATAGCAGTCCATGGTACTTTCAATGTTCTTCTCCAGCACCAGAATTCAACGGCATTGATGCTTCTAAAGGCTTCTGTCCTCACTAGCCAACTTTCACATGCAGAGACTGCACAAAGAATACCGTGACTTGATCCAGGTGCACCATAGTTCACAAAGTTCACTTGGCATGCTGAAAGTTATGTCACTGACATGTCAGTAGGGCCACCCAAAGTGAACAGATTTCACTGAGGCTTCCAGACTAAGAATAGACAATGCCATCCAAATAATTTAGAAACACATTAAGACTGATAGGTAAAAAGCTGTGGATATTAACAGAAAGTTCACATACACACACCTAACAAACACCCCCCCAAAAGTTCAGTCTTCCTAGTCAACAAAGAATTGTAATCTAAATGTTGCTTTATTTTAAACTGTGAAGTTAAAATCTATTTCAGAAAAATAATATTCAAGTCTGGCAAATATTGTTTGAGAGAAGCAGTCTCACATACTGCTAGTAGGAGCAGAAATTATTCTAGTAGAACTTTTTGAAAATTTTTCTAAAAGAAGTTAGAGATCACTTTTAAAATATGCCTTCCTTTTGAGCCCATAATTTATCTTACTGAAACCCATCCCAAGAAAATTGTCCAATAGAAAGAAACCTAAAAGCTTTTTGCATATGGGTATTCCCTTTTCTAATCTTTAGAAAAAATCAGAAGTACAAGAGCAGCCTAAATTAATAAACAGTAAAGTAAATTATGACACATCCACATGACTCATGAGGATCTTATGTAAAACCAATCTCTAAAAAAGACCATTATTTAACATTTAAGGGAAGTGATCACCTGACCGTGTCCCTATGTAGTAATTTCTCAACCCTACAACTGACAGAAAGCATTCTTTGGTTGGTAGAGTGGCAGCCATTTTCATTTTCTTCTGTATTTTTCAATTACATCTATATATCCTATATGTATCATAATTATAAACTTTTATATGAAGTAGACTCATCGATGAACTTTCTTGCACTCACATCAGGTAATAGGAAAATGGGATGAGATTGTTAATTGTCCTCAGACTCAGTCACTCTTTCTTTCCGCCCATCTTTCTCTTCCTACTCCATCTCCTTGGAGCCCACAGATATAATGTCGAAAGAAAAATAAAAGACTCACTTGTTGCAAGCCTGAGTTTTCTCTTTTATTCCAGCAGCCAACTGGGAAGACTTCCTCTAAACAGGAAATCTATGGTTTTATGCAAGGATAAAAATAGATAAACGCTTGACAAAGACTCTCTCGGCTCAGGAAAAGCTCCTGGGACGACCAGCAGTGTCATGATAAAGCGTCCAGTCTCTGGGACTGTCTCCCTAATAAGGCAGAAACATTTTTGCTGTAGCCTGGCGGGTGATGATCAGCAAAACTTAAGAAAAAATACAGCACGGATTTCCTCCAATGTTAGCAACCAATTTCACTCTGGGAGGTAAAATTACTGGAACTGATAAGCCAACATTAAGGGACCAAAAAAAGCCCCTTAAATATTCCAAAGACCAATTTGAGCCATCAGACTTACATCTGAACAAACGGGAAGATGGCAATCTGAAAATTATAATAAGAATGAATTGATTTTGTGCCTCTTCTCCAGTTTCATTATGATCTCTGACAGCCGAATGGATTCATTTTATGTCATTTTCTCCTAAGCCTCATGGAAATTTCCTTACAGGTCCTGAGATATGAGCAGAAAGCACAGATGGCTCTGTCTGCTTCGACGCAGCAGAGACTGTGAACAACTTGGGAGTTGTTTAAACTTGTTTCTTTTCTATGAGCAACCTGGCCATCCAGCAGCTGTTCCTTCCCAAACGGGGAAAGATGCAGGTGGAGGCAGAACTACTTTCACAGAACTAGAGATGGGTGAGAGACACCATGGATGATCAATGTGACTGGGGGCCTCAACTAATAAGATTGGTGGGGGTTTTTTTCTGAGTAGAAGATTAAATACAAGGAAAATCATCGTTCTTTGACTGGTTCACTAGTCACTCCACGGAAGCAGGTTAATGCTGTTCACCCATGTGAATATTTAAAATCTAGGAAATCAAAGGGTTTCCGCGCTTTCCAATAGTATGGCTGTGAAGTGGAACCAACTCAATGGCAAATGAGTTTGATTTTTGAAGCGATGGGGTAAATGAATGTATTTAGCACTACATTAGCATTTTCTAAAGATCTGGATCAGTAGAAAAAGTATATGTGGCGGTCATGTGCTTATGTTAATTTCATGATTGAGATGTAGGGGTGGAGTCTAGCCTGTTAATCTGGAGATAGCCATTGAGCAGCCAATGAGGCCTCCTTGTGGGCATGACTTTCTCCTGAGACTTCAGGGAAATCTCGCGGTATTTCCCTCGTGGAGATACGAAACTATCTCCCAGTTGTTGGGAGTTAGACTCAGAGAAAACAAACTACAGACAGGACAAGATGGCAGCATCCCAGGAGCTGGAGGGACCGGAGAAGCCACATAGCCTTACCCTGATGGAACCAGACCTCTGAAGCTGGCGAAGCCACATGGAGACCCCTGCCAGCGCTGAGTTGCTTCTACCACCACTGGATGCTGTTGATGGACCCTGAGCCCTGGAAGCGAGGAGCCATGGGGAGACCCCTGCCAGCGCTGAGATTCTATACCCACTGACCTGTGACTTCATGAGTCAGAAGGAGACTTTATAGACTGATATCAGGCATATGGGCTAATATTGGATTTATGACTTTGGACTGAGCTGGGATTCTTTCTCAATGTTGCAGTCCTCTTGTATATAAACCATTCCCCTATATCCATATGCGAGTCTATGTATTTGTTTCTCTAGTCTACCTGGACTAACACAGTAAATAGACTAACTATTGTCTTGGCCCTTCTATTTTACAAAACATGATATCCTTTTCCCAGGACTGGCCCTCTGACAACATGTCCAAAGAATATAAGACAAAATCATGCCATCCTTGCCTCTAAGGAGCTCTCCTGGCCAGTATAGCTGGGTTTTTCCTTTTTGTAGTTCCCGGTCCTTCCAATATTCTTCTCCAGCACCCCAATTCAAATGCGTCTATCCTCCTATAGTTTTCCTTATTCAGTGTTCAACTTTCACATGTATATTGGTGCCATGGAGAACACCATGACTTAGGTCATGTTCACCGTAGTCCTCAAAGTAACATCCCTGAAGTGATTCTGAATGGGGCTGAGGGGAAGAGATGAGGGAGAGAAAATGACCATGCATAAGTTTAAGGACCTCAATACTTTTTTTTAAGACAGAGAACCTTTGGCTAAAGATCTAAAGAAACAGAGAGATGAGTAAAAATCATAATCAAAGATGACCTCAGAATGAGAAAATGCTAAAGGATATGTTCCTGTACTCACACTGACAAGGCACACTTGGCTGAGTAAAGATTGTAAGAGCAATCTCTAACAATGCTACCCACCATGGCTAGGGGCTGGTGAAGGTAGTTGTTCTCAACCTGTGGGTCGAGACCCCTTTGGGGACTGAGTGACTCTTTCACAAGGGTCGCCTGATTCATAGCAGTAGCAAAATGACAGTGAGGAAGTAGCAATAAAATTATTTTTATGGTTGGGGGGTCACGACACCGTGAGGAACTGTATGAAAGGGTTGTGGCACTAGGAAGGTTGAGAACCACTAGCTGAATGTAAAAGAGAAATAGGCTAAGCTCTTGCCCTTAAGCTGGGTGGGCAAATATACAAAGCAACAACTGTGATCTACTGTGGTGGGCTCAGTTTTCCAGGAACAATGGCAGCACCGACTAGAGACACCCCTATGTGGCATGGAGAGCAGGGCAGGGAGAAACATGGAAGGGAGATGTTCTTTGAAGGAGATAAGACCTGGCTGTGTGTCTAAAAGGGAGAAAAGGTTGGGCAGGGCAATTATGATAAAGACACAGCAGGAATATCATCTCAGAGAAGAACCTGAGGTAGTCCAGCCACACACAGGGCAAAAACAGGCAACAGATACATGCAGCCAACACACCTGAGCAGCGCAGTGAGTTCTTTCCTGTACCTTCATCCTTCCCAGGGTGTGCTGAAGCTCAGGCAAAGAACTGGAAGCACTCGCGGTTTTATTTGTTGACGATTTGTAATCTGCCATCAATGGCAGAGTGAGTTATGAATTGGGCAGCTAACCGCCGGTCAGCAGTTTGAAACCACCAGCTGCTCTTCAGGAGAGAAGCGAGGCTTTCTACTCCAAGGAAGAGTGTCAGAATCACAGGGGTTGTTCTCCTCTGTCCCTTAGGGCTGCTATGATTCGGAATCAACTGGATGACAATGAGATTTGCTTTTGTTCTTTGTTTTGTTGGACTCTCAAAAGTGGTTATAGGGGAGAAGCAGAAGCAGGAGAAGGTTGAGGTCTGGAAGGAGTTTAGGAAGATGCAGGGGAAAAGTCCCTATGGAACAGACTCATCTTAGGAGGACACGGTCAATAGGGACAGAATCTCCCACTGAGAAATTCATTGAGGCGAAGGCCATGAGTTTACAGTGGGCAGTACTGGAATGGGGCACTCGTTCAAAAGAGCCAGATGCTCATGTTCTCCCACAGCTGACATAACACCAGTCTCTTCTCTTTGAGTCCCAAGAAGAGTTCTTTGTGGGTCAAATCTTCTCTCCATGCTATCTCCACTCTAGGAACTATCCACAGAAAGTCAGAACCACAATTACCCCAAGATAAAGGGCTGGCAGATCCCTTTGGGGACAATTTGGGGAGCTGTAGCCGTTCCCACCACAGCCATGACAAAACTCTGATGGTTATCACGGAGCAGAGCCACATAGTCAATGTCATTTTTCCCTCTCTGCTCTTGTAGGCTCCCAAACAGATGTGTCTGTTTTTCTCTAGATCCCAGAGTGCCCTACTCACAGAGAAGGGAAGGGCAGTACTAAAGGTTAATCTTTTCCTCTCCCAGGAGTTTCCCTCAACCCTCAACCTGTGTGAACCCACAGATGGCAAGAGGGAAGGATCATAGCACCCGGGGATGTCCCTTTTCCACCAACCTAGCTGGAAGGAAGCAAAAGAAGAACTAAAATAACAAGCAGTGAGAAGTGTCTTCCCCCAAGACAGAGTGAAGAAAACAAAAACATAGGAAACAATCGCCTATTTGCATACCCAATTTGCAGTTCCTCTTCATTGCACCTAATTTGAAAAAATGCATATAATTTTTTAAGCTCAATGACTAGTCATCTATCACTCAGTCCCAGAGATTGGTTTTTTTAAAAGAATATTTTAGTTGCAACCTATATGAGCAATGCTTGTTTCCTCCCTTACTTTTAATGATGTGGGCTCAGTCCTGAGATGTGTAGTAGTCGTTGCCTGTATGATATACTGTACATGCTATGGTTGAGCTATCTTCAGCCTTCCAGGATCAGAGAAGCAACAGTACTACCTCAGTAGAAATTGACTGGTAGTCTTTGTTGTTGTTGATATTGTTTACTTCTCTACTAACTTATTTTTTATTATCTGCTTTTCACCCTTCCTGACTTTTTTCCTTTCCTGCCTGTCTACCTGCCCAACTTATTTCTCTGTCAATAAAAAAGAAATACATCTGTTTGCTAGGTAAACTATCATGAAGCATTGGCCATTTGGTGGTAGAATTCTCACTTTCCTTATAGGAGACCTAGGATGGCTTTTCTGCCAATGCATATATCTGGCCACCATCTGTTTATTTATCAGTGGAGACTGGGACTGTGTTGCTATGACACTGAACTGGTTTTATTAGAGCTTCCAGATAACAGTAGTCTAAGGAGAAAGACTAGATCATCTGCTTCCAAATCAATCAGGGACCCCCTAGCTACAGGCAAGGGTCTCAAAGAGCTTGACTTTCAGCTAGAGATCATTGTAATCATGATTCTAGTGGATGGAACTGAATACTTGGTCAGTTGACCTCCCTCTTAACCCAACTTGAAATTGTTCCAGGTGCAAATATTTCTTGCTAGCTCCATGACAAAACATTTCCTCTCCAGCCTTTTCACTATTCCTGGTGGTCTTTCCATTCTTACTCATTATTTGTACTTTTCTCTCTGTATTATCACTATTTTATCTTCACCACTTTTGTTTCTGTTTTGTATTGTTTCTGTTGTATTTTCCATTTGAGAAGCAGAAGGAGTAGATGAATAGAGGTAAAAACTGATGTAAGAGTTTATAGGGTAGGGAGGGTGGGGATAGAGGGAGGGTAAAGGGGTTGGGGAAGCAAGCAATGTATGTGAGTGGGGGTCAGGAGCACTACAACTGATGGCGATTACACAACTCATTTCAGATTTAACTATGGGGAGGAGTAGGGAGAGAAACTATTTCAAATGTGGTGATGATGGTACATCTCTTCTTGATAGGATACAAGTACTTAATTGTGTGATGTGGATTAAGTGTCCCAAACACTGCTATAACAACAATCAGGTAGTGAGCCCCTACGATTCCTAACAGTCCGCTGCACAAGTGTTCATGGAGATGACACAGGTCAGTGCCACACTATGGTGTCTGGGGTCACCATCGGTTGGGAATTCACTCAATGGCAACGAACAACTGGAGCACAAAACCTAAACCGTTATTGAGGTTAAAGGAATCCCCGTGATTCTGACAGTACCCAGTCATTTCATATATGAAAAAGTGAAGGTATGGTGTTGGATATGCCTTGAAGAATCAGCTCTGAAACCTGGGGTGCTTGACTCCAGTGTCACTGGTTCTTCTCCTAGAGAACAGTTAATCCTTTCGGGAAGAACTTCTTAAGAAGAGCATACATAACAAGGATGATAGTATTTCCTCAGTCAAAACCTACATCTAGTTCTGTAGGACAAACTTGTCTATCAAAGAAAAGAGCCTGGCTACCAGTGTGGACCTGTTTCAAAAGTCAATACAAAACCAAATAAAATCTCTCAAGAATAATTAGGATCAAGTCTGGTTTCCTCAGTCACATAAGAAATGCATACACATCTCTAGCTAGTCACCCACTTAAGTTCAGTCAACTGTGGAGGTCATATAAGAGAAGAAAGCCCCTCAGCTGTCTGAAGGGGTAGTCTAGCCTTGAGAGGGGGCCAAGAAGTGAGGAGGGAGAGAGAAAGGAATGAGGGGAAGCGTCCTTTGCCAATTCTGGACCAGGGGCACTCGATCAAGTTTGGGGATTCTTTGGGAGTACTGACTTTTCATCTCTTCCTCGACCAGCATGGTTTTAGATCACTGTTCTAGTCCCTTGTCCTGCATTTGAATGGAGACAAGAAATGAAATACTGGAATGAAGTACAAGAAATGAAGTACTGAAAGTAGGTGTTTTTTGCTGCTGATTTAAAAAAAAAAATACAAACAACAGAAATCACCATGAGGGACCGGAGAAGGTTAAAGGCCAAAAATGAAATCCAGGACCTGTTTTAGACTAATACTTCAACCTCTCCACACCAATCATGCTGCTGATGTGAGAACATTTTCTTTATCTCTTTCTTGTGAAGTTGTAAATCACCTCCGTGGGTTAGAAATAAAAACGAAACAGAACTTTTAAACATGCGTCAGAAGATTCAAAGGCATTCTTCCTTGATTATCACAATGTCCTGACCTGTAGCACTCATAATGTATTGCTTTTATTAAATGCCAACCCCAGAGAGGCACTCACTCTCAGTGATCTGTGTCCATGCCAGCAAAGCAAAGTGGCAATGTGGGCAACTGTCCACATAATTCGCACCCAAGAAAACTGCCATCGCCATGACTCCATGAACATGAGGTCACAAACAACTTACCGACAGCTCATTAGGCAGCAGATGTGAGCAGGGAATGAACCAGAAGAGACTGAGCTCCCAGGAGCTACTATCGAATAGCCGAAGACAATCAAGAACACCTTATTTGCTTGCATGCAACGGGTTGTAATTGGTTGTTTAATAACAATAACAACCAGTTACTGGCTATTAACTTCTTCAAAGAGCAATCCATTGCTTGTGTGAGTCCACACACATTTTTCAAAGTCAAGGTGGGGGAAACTGAATTCAGAGTTTAACTGTCTCTAGATCTGTTTAAAGAGGAAAAATAACACTGGGATGTCAGGGTACTGGTTTTCACCATCTGAAGTATTAATTCAGATTGCTGTCTGTTTGATCAGATCCATCATGTGGAAATTGTCTTTTTATCCTACTAAGGGAAATGAATTGACTGCACCAGGGCTGATTCATTCATGTAGAATAAACATTGTCTCTGACTGTCTACATAGAGAAATGCAGATTCAAGAGAGTTATGCCAATCAGTAGTGGGGTGCTAAGCTGGGGGAGGCCAGCTGGGGGGCAGGAGTCCCAGCCATTTCATGGATATGCGACCTGGGAAATTACACAATTTTTCCTTTCCCTGTCTGTGCATAGGAGCTTGGTTTCAGTGTCCCTGAAAGGAAGCATTTTCAGAGAACAAATATCCCAGACTAAGGAGAAATTAACCTTCCCTAAGCACCAGTGGTAAATAGATAAGTAAGCTGGAAGACATAATATATGTATGCTTAGCATTAGAAGCCGAGTCAGAAACACCAAGTCGATTGCTTTTCAAGACAATTAGGCAATACTCAGAGGCAAATCAGTTAAACCAAATCTCTCTCTCTCTCTCTCTCTCTCTCTCTCTCTCTCTCTCTCTCTCTCACACACACACACACACACACACACGACTGCACTACAAAAATGTTAGAAAGACCGCCTATTGATGATGCCAGCACTTAGAGCATCTTCAGGATGGTAATCTCATACTCCCAGAAGTAGCTGGGTTATTTGAAGATGAATTTCTAAGGGAAGGTTAAGGGTGTCTGCCTGCTGCCACTGGTGACAGGTGAGTGAGGATGGAAGATAAAGAAGGAGGCAGGGAGCATGCTCTCCTCCTTTATTCTGCTTCGTTCCATTTAGAGAGAATGAGGTCTCTGAGACAGGACCTGGGTGTAGGGTCTGATGCAGTGCCTGCGATTTTACATGGGCCCTGTCCTTCTCAGGTCTCCAGAGACCTTCATCCCCTCACCACCTGGGAAACTTCTGACCCTCGCCATCTAAGGAAGTAAAGCCAGGAAGACCATCTGCGTTAGGTAGATAAGGCCATGGGAATGTAAAATTGATGGTACTTTTCATAACTTATTTCCCTGGAAACACATCTCTGCCTCCCACGTCATATCCACAGCCTTCCATTTTCCAGAGAAACACCAGTGTTAGGTGTGAGGTACTAACCAGGGGTGAAGGTGAGTCACATTAGTCCTTACTCTGATTTTCCAGGTTGGAAAGGATGTCTTTCCTGTCTCTTAGATTCATTACCCATAAAATTAGAAAGATGATCTCCAGAAGAATTATCTTGTCATCCGTGATTTTGATCTTTTGTGTCAATATATATATTTAGATTAATTTTCATAAATGAAAACATTTTAATGGTGGAAGATAATGAGGACAACAGAATCTATGAAAATTATGCTTGCCTTCATGTTATCTGCATATTGCCAAGAATTACTGTCAAGAGAAATGATCAAGAAGTAAAAGTCATTTATGAAAAAAAAATTAGAAAGATGATGCCCCTCCCCTTCCCAACTTCACAGAGGCTCTGAGGAGCGGCCAATGTAATAAGCAAGGAGTCGTCATACTCAAGAAGGGCTACAAGACAGAGACTGTGTGTAACTAGGCAGAACCCCCACCTCCCAGGGCACGCTTGGGCATCAAGCCTCTTTTCTCTTATCCCCACCCCCTTTGTGGGTACCGACCAGGATGCTAGCTTCTCCCATCTTGCTATCCCTCTTCTGTTCCACTCCCCAATCCTTGCACCTTCTTCACATGGCTGAGTTCTGTAGAAAGAGACACAAGCTAAGTATGGCAGTGCTCAAACTACATGGAACTTAGTGCCATGGACAAGGCAGGTATATCTCTGAATGAAGAGGTAGAATGCCAGGGTACTTGCATGTGTTTATCTACCATGACATGGGTTACAAAGTAAAGGCATCTTTGTATGAACCCAGAATTTAGTAGGTAAATTCCTCCCAGTGGCTTTCGGTTATCCAGGTGCTTGATAAGATTTCCGATGTATTATTTCATTTTTCTCTTATCTTCCATCTATGGCATTCAGGAAAGGCCAGAGATTTCAGGGGAGTTTTAAGACTGGGATATGACACAGAAATAGTTGAATGAAAATTCGTCAAGCACATGCGTATGTTGTGTCTTCCATTGCTGGGAGTGGGGGGCGGGGTGGGGTGGGGGTGCAGATGGAAATTATTTAAAAATAATTTCTTAATAGCATTTGAAATGGATGAACAGTATTTTTATATTTGGGGGAGAAGAGGTCAGTAGAATAGAGAAAGAGGAAATAGCTAGCTGAGAAAAGAAGAAGTAAGATAGAAAACTAAGGCTACCCTCGAAAAATGGTTGTTATAGATCCTACTGCTGAACCACTGGAAGCCAAGAAAAGGAGCTACAAGCAGATGTAGGCAAATTGGAATCTAACCGAAGAATCCACAGTACATGACAAATCTGGCTTGAATCAGAGCCTATTGAGCCATCTATCCTTTCCAAGCTCTTGCCTGAAGAATTTTTCACCAGTACAATATGATGTTTCCAGATATCTTCCCTGTCTCTGGAACTGAGACAGGAACTTTTTCCTCATGGAACTTTTTTTTCCTCTGGAACTTTTTCCTCATGGGAGGAAAAAGAAGTTTTCTACTCCTGTAATGAGTTAGTCTCAGAAACTCATAAGGGCAGATCTACTGTCCGGCAGGGAATCGACTCACTGATAGTGAGGTTTAATTTTTGAGTTTTGGAACTGATAGATGCTGGGGAGGTCCTAAAGTCTTGTGGATAAATATCAAGGAATCAGTGAAACATGCAGGCTAACCTGAACAAGGGATTGATTCATTTCAGCTCTCCTCAGGCATGAATGAGGGCCCATTTCTGAGTGGTAATCAAAGAAAGGAAGTTGTCCAGGAAAGTTTCAAGTTGAAAGGTAGAAGAAAAGAAGCAGGACTCTCAGAGGGCGGGCTTCCAGTCTGTGTTTGACAGGCATCACCAGGGAAAGCATAGACTCCTCTTCCCCTCCTCCCCATGTACTACTTTCATTAAAGACATCTCAGAAAACCCAACCACCAAAGGTACTTGCAAACTTCACTGGGGAGTGATCCTCAGCAAGGATTGCAATCCATATGGATTGACGACAACAATTAAAACACTTCCCCCTTTTTAAAAAAAAACTCAGGCAAATAGTGCTTTGGGTCTTTATGGCAAGTTGTCAGGTGCTACGGAATAAAAGCTCATCTTCCCTATTTCTCCCCTGACAACCTAGAACTATCTGTCACTCTCATCCCTGTGGCTACACTAGTGATATAATAAGAAACAGGGGAGGAGATGAATCTCTCCCTAGGCTCTCATCTAAGGAAGCCAAGGGAGGGTGAATGAAAAAGAATAGAAGATAACCAGAGCAGTGTGAGCCTGGTGCTATGGATTTTGCATCTGTCTCAAAACATTACTCATTGGAATGGTGGCAGACCTCAGCAAGGAAAGGTGGAGGGTCCCTTCCTCTTGGGATGCCTTGGGCCCAAGGGCCCAATAGGAGCTGGCAGAGGCATCCCCAGTGTCTTATTCCTTGGCCTGGCTCCCTGCCTGCCTTAGCAATTTGCTGAGTGAAAGTGTCAGGGGATTTCCATTAGGCGTTGGGAGCTTCCTGAAGGTGAGCAAGATTCGCGAAGCAGGCGGGGGGGTGGGGGGTGGGAGTGGTTCTTCAAATAAAAATCAGTTGTGCACAGCCCAGTGTGCAAGAAGTCAAGCTCCCAACTCACAGTCGTCTACTTGAGTTTGACTCACATTGATCCCACAGGACAGAGTAGAGCTGCCCTGTGGGTTTCCAAGTTGGTAGTTCTCTTCAAAATCTCATCTTTCCTCAGGGAGCAGCTGGGTAGTTACCAGCCCAATCTAGTGCATCTCTATAGAGGGGGAAGAGGAAACAGAAACAGTTCATGAGATGAGTGTTAGGGATAACCAATGGGAGTTTGTGGTAGTTATATATTCATTTGTCAATCTGAGAGGATTCAGCTTGAAGGGGTGGAGTCTATCCTGTCAATCAGGTCATAGTCAAGGAGGCCACTGTGTGGGCATGGCTTTCTCCTGAGGATTCTGGGAACGCTGATATTCCTCCTTGGAGGCAGAAAACACACAGTCTCTCAGATCACTCCCTGGGGAACAATGCAGCTGAGAAGCCACATGGAGACAGGCTGATGGCAGCCAGAGCCCAGAGCCGGAGGAGCCACATGGAGACACCTGCCAGTAGTGAGATGTTTACAACGCAACTGAATCCACAAGACTTCCCACCCACTGGCTTGTGATCTTTCTGCATTTGGCACCATTGCAGTGTTTCATGAGTCTGAAGAGGGCTTTAGAGATTGGTATCAAATATAGGGGCTAGTATAGAACTATTGAACTTAGGGACTTGACCTGGACTGGGCTGGGTTGTTTTCTAAATATTCAAATGCTCTTGTATATAAAGTTATTTCTTATGCACATATGAGAAGCTTCCTGGATTTGATTTTCTAGTCTACCTGGACTAACACAGAGTCATACATATTTTGGAGGTGAAAGGAAACTGAAGACTTCTAGAACAGTTCTCCTCCAAGGGTAGGTTGGTTCAGGCTTCTGTTAGCATGCAATGAAATTTTTGACAGCCTGGGAAGTGCTTCAGGTAACAGAAGAGTGGGCTATTAAATAGCATCAAGTCACACTGTGAAACCGTTATTCCTATTTTCTTTGAATCTTTCTGAGTACATCAAAGAGAAAGTCTCAATAAGAAACTAATAAGCCTTTAAACTCTCTTAAATACTTGAAAATTACCTTTTTAAAAAATTGTTCTAAAAATATATGTTACATCCAACAACTCAGACTTTGCCCAATCAAACTCACTGCCTTGGCCAATTCAACATGTTTCAGAGAAACACAATTCACTAAGACCAGTTACAGCAATCACGTGGTGCGACCATAATCAATATCCAATGCCGCAATGTTTATAGGGGGTAAACAGAAATTCACCGCTTCCTAAACCATGATTTCCCCCTTGTTCTTTTCTTCTGCCCCCAGGAACCTCTATTAAACTCTGATCTTGGTATACATGTGTGTATTCCATGTATTTCCTATTAGTAATGCCAAGGTGATACTTGTCCTTTTGTGACTGAATTGTTTCCCTCAGACCTAGTTCATCCATGTTGTGACATATATCAGAGCTCTACGGTAATGTGGTTCCCTGTCTGGAAATATCCCATCATCTCTATAGATCACATTTTGTTTATCCATCTGCTGATGAGCATTTCCGTTCTCCCACCTGTGGCTCTTATGAAAATTGCAATGCATATTGGTGCGTAAGTGTGTGTAGTGTTCTCTTTTTCTCTTTAACAAAGAGAAAGCAAATTTCAGACTAGGAGGCTTTGGATTGACCAACACATTTAATAAGCATTTAGTCTCATTGTTTGGTTACAATTGCATCTCTCCTTTAAAACAATTTCTATATCCATTCATGATCACCTCATAAGGGTTCTTCTTTTTTAAAACAAGCTACTGAGCTTCTGAGAAGGGTGGTAGAGGAACTGGAAAATAGAAGGGTGAAAATTGCATTCCCACATGATGAACACAATCCACGTCCTTGAACTGTATCTGCGAGGAATATTGAAATAGTAAACATATTGCCACATATATATTGACCACCATAAGAAGCATATTGCCAGACAAAATAAATGCGCTGAAATTAGAACTTATTCCAGCTGGGAGCAAACACTAAAGAGAGTTCCACACATCTGAAGGTGGCCTAGATGAAATCAGAGTTAGGAAGTGTTCTGTCAGCTATTTTTGTAACACAGGAAGCCCAGGAAGCAGTTTGCTCATGGTGGTACACTGTCAAAGTCTTCCACTCTTGCCCAAGTGAAGGATGGCAGGAGATGAAAGTCAGCCTCACTGAGAAACCCTCTGGAGCTCAGAAAGACCATGCAACCCAATGCTCTGAGGCTCTGTGTCCCAAAACCCTTAGCAGTAGACGGTCCCTACGTCTCACAGAGAGGCAGTCTGCAACCAAGAAGCAACTGGCCCCTCACTGCTAAGGAAGCTTCCCCTCCTCACTACATCCATTTCCTACAGGGCAGGGAGAAAAAGAGTGAGCTCAAGCCCAGGTTACCTAATAGATAGAAAAACAGACATGCTATTGTCCTCTCCTCCCTGGTTTACCCTCCAAACCCCCGCTGCCCCGGAGGCTCCACGGTCAGAAGCAGTGGCTACAAAGAACAGCACCAGCATGGCATTCTGGGACTCCGGAGGGTTGACCATTGCCTCTTTACATGGAAGCCCAGTGTGACTGGAATACAAATGGAAAGCAGAAGTCCACCTTGTGCTGCCTGCCGTGCATTACATCCATACACAATTGCATCTTGATGGATGTAGCAAACACAACTTTATATGTCTGCCACGGCCCCGGTGACCTTTCAGATCCCTGAGTTAAAGAGACCATTATTCATCTTTATGTACAGCTTCCTATGACAGGCCTGCATGATAAAATCCAGAGACACTTTGATGAAGTAAATAATTTAGCCCCATCCATAATCACTTGTCATTCCAAAATCCTAATGCCTTTCCAGGGATTGCTTCGCCAAACCAATGAAATAATAAGTCCCTTATGGATGACACCAGGGCAGTATAAACTTTATGCAGAAGCCTAACTGTATAGCCAAGAGCATTTGAGTTTTAAAGAGGAATAAATAATATGGGTGAAAGGCATTTTCCTATACAAGGATCCATAAACATAAGCCTACCGCATAGATACATTTACATGTTTAAAGTAATGGATGCTGCTATTGGGCACCTATCAAGTGCCAGATTGTGTGTTTAGAATAAAGTGACCAGGTGTCCCATTTTTTAACAAATTTAACAGCATCCCATGGCGTTTTTAAATTAAAATAAATGTATTACAGTACTATTTTTGCGTTCTATGAAAATTTTCATTGCTCCATATAGAACAAATTTTTAATCCAGAACTGTTCCCCCGCCCCCTAGTCAATGGTGCCCTGCTGAAAATCTGGTCACTTTAGCTTAGAACCCTCTCATATATATTAATTTCTGAGGACTGCGTGATAAAATACTACAAAGTGGGTGGCTTTTGAAAATACCAATTTACTGCCCCCACTCGAGTGGCTTATGTATCAGGGTGGCAGATGTGGTGGTTACATAATCTGGTGTCAACTTGAGACTATGAAGAGTGAAGAGGGGGAGCTTAGCCTGTCAATCAAATCAGTTTGATGACCTTATGTGGAGGTGCTACAAAGATAAATCGCTCACTGGAAGCCAGGCTCACACTCACACTCTGCTGACAAGACACATGGAACTACGTGGATGGAGCTAGACCCCTGGAGCTGGAGCAACCATATGGAGACCCCTGACAGCACTAAGATGCTTCCACGGCCAATGGAGCCACAAGATTTTCCACCCACTGAACTATGATCTTCCTGCACTGTGTCATCTCATGTGTTGCTTGAGTCTGAAGAGGGAGTTATAGACTGGTTCCAGGCATAAGGGCTAATATCATCAGACTTCTGAACCTGATCTGGACTGGGCTGGGATGTTTTTTCAATGCACAATTACTCTTGTATATAAAGCTCTTTCTTATACACATGTGAGTGACTATGGATTTGTTTCTCTAGTCAACCCAGACTAACACCGTAGAGATTCTTCCGTGTGGTAAGCCCAAGGGTTTCATGGGATTCCTTGGTTTATAGATAGAACTTTGTCATGACCATCACTGCCCTAAGTGTCTCTTGTGTCTGTTCTCTGCTTTGATAAGGATACCAGCCATGTAAGACTAGGGTCCACCCAACTCTGACACAACCTCTTGTTAACTGATTTCAACCTCAAATGCCCTGTTTCCAAACAAGGCCATATTCACAGATACAAGGACTAGGACTTCAATATCAATTGTGGGGGGGTGACATGGTGGTGGAGGGGGGCACATAATCCAACCAATGCCCCACCAGCCTTGCAAGGTAAGTATCTCTATTATAATGAAATTTCAAATTCTGTTAAGCGATTTGATGCCTGCCATTCTGATAGTAAGTGGCAAGGCAGTAAAGTAAAACACTTCAAAATTGCCCTGGAGCAAGGGAAGCTATGAAAGAATAAAGGAATAAATGACAAAGTTGGAGTACAACCAGGGTTGTTCTGAGACTCCTCTTTCTTGAGTATTTTCCTTGGCCTCAGGCTCCTTCCCATCCTCTTATCCTCATACTGGGAAGACAAGACATTTGGAAAAGTGTGTGAAATCTCAATGACAGCCCCCTCTAGGGGGAGATAGTCAGAATAGGGAATCTCAATGTGTCATCTGAGGCTCTGTTCTGCGTTCACATGGTACTGCTCAGAGACATTCCAGAGAGCCACTACTATTGCCTACCAGTTTGTAGAGAAAGCAACAAAGTAGTTACCATATAGCATAGCCCCGTGAGAAGAATATCAGTCTATCTGTGGTCACCTTGCACCGCATGGTTATATATTTATCCATGGCTTTGGTATGCTCTCAAGACATAGATATGACATGAATTTCTGGCTCTGATTTACTCATTAGAAGTGAATTTAATGAATACATATGGATAAAAGCTGAAAGGTGAGGTGAACAAAGAGGAACAATTATGATATCAAGATATTGGTGTTTCACAGGGTATTTTCTCTTCTATGATGTCATCATTAAGAAAAATAATGACCACATGGTCATATTATTAATTCACTGGGTAACACTTGGCTGCTACTTGAAAGAGTGATGGTTCAATCACCCAGAGGCCCCTGGAAGAAATATCTGGTGATGACCTCTCCAGAATCAGTCACGGGGAGTCCTGTGGTTCATTGGTCCATGCGTGTTCTTCTCTATGAGTTGGGACTGTCTCAACAGCAGCATTAAAAAAAATGATTTGTTGGGCTGAGCCCTGGTGGGGTAGTGGTTGAGTGTAGGACTGCAGTCAACGGGCTTGGCTGTTCAAATCCAGCAATGGCTCTCCAGGAGCAAGGCTGGGTAGCTCCCACAACTACCAGAGGGCAGTGATACCCCCCCCCCCCAAAAAATGTTTTACTGTTGTTGTTAAATATTGTCAAGGAGATGAGGGCAGAGAAAAGACTATTGTATTTTTCAGTTTAAAAGATGATTTGGGGCAACTGAGAGAAAACTGGGATAGAATTAGCATCAGATGTCAGACAAGTTAGGTTTTTCCCCAGCTTCAACATTGACCATCCTAACAAACATACACAAGTCACTTTCTGAATCTCAGATCCTATACTAAAAAGATTATAATCACAATGCTGGCCTAGACTGTCTCCCAGGGCTTATATTAAGAAACCAAAGAGATAAAGAATCAGAAAGACTTGCAAAGTGTCACAAGAATTAGAAAAAGTCATAGTCCATTGAGGTTTGGGGCACAAGAAGAGCTGCGTTGTTATTGGTAGGTGACATTAAGTTGGTTCTGACTCACAGCGACCCGATGAAGAGCAACATTATGGATTATGGATCCAAGTAAAATTAAGTCCTTGATGCCTTCAATCTTTTTTTTTGTGGGGGCGGGCATCACTGCCCTCTGGTGGGAGTGGGAGGCCCAGTCTCGCTCCTGGAGAGCTGCTGCTGGATTTGAACCACCAGCCCAGTGGACTGCAGTTCAGCACTCAACCACTACGTCACGGGGGTCAGCCCAATGCCTTCAAACTTTTTTCCACTTGTCAACTTGATGACTGTGCAGACTATCTGATGAGGTCCACTTCTATGTTATTGTAAAATGTCACTGAGTTAGGACCAACTTGTAATGACCTTACAACAGAGAAAACATGTCCTATCCTGGACCATTCTCACAAATGTTCTATTTGAGCCCATTACGTGCATGTGCTTTGGTATCAATCCATCTCATTGAGGCTCTCCCTCTTTTCTGCTAAACCCTGATTTTACTAAGCACGATGCCTTTTACTAGGTATTTGACCCTTTTGATAACATGTCCGATGTAAGAGAGAAGTCTTGACATCCTCGTATCCAAGAGCGTTCTGGGTGTGCTTCTTCCTAGTCAGGCTTAATAGTTCTTCTAGCAATCTATGGTAATTTCATATCCTTCACCATTGACATAATGCAAATAAATAACTTAAATGTCTTCTTTATGCTTTGCTTTGCTTTCCCATGCACACAAGATGATTGAGAATATCACGGCACTAGGTCCATGAGAGCTTCTTCATAGTCTCTTGCCTCTGAGTCAGACAATTTGATCTCTGGGGTTCCCTCTGGTGGAACCCACGCATGTATGCTCTGTGAATGCTACTGAAAAAGGTACCAGGAATGAATAAATCTTTGGCATTGCAAAATCCTATCCTGTAATTTCTTGTATTATTTCCACCACTAAGCCCTTATTTTCCAACTATTGATCCTTTATTTCTCATGTTGATCACCAGAAATTATCAGTAATGACTAGTAATTTTGATTGTTTTGATCAATTTAGATGGCAGAAATTGGTTTAAAAAATTCCATTTCTCCATCTTTGGCATTAGTTATTTGTGGAAATATAAATGATAGTTGTATGAACTGTGCTACCTTATAGGTAAATGGACATTACCTTCTCACTGAAAGTATTGTACTTAGGATAGATCATATAATATTCTTTCTGATGAATTGGATGCTTTTCTGCCTTAATCTTTCATTCCAGCACAGTGGAAAATCTGACTGTCTTATTCAGAATGACCAGTAGCAGTCCATTCCAGCTCGCCATGGCCTCAGTTATTGATCTGTAAGCATTCAATGTCATTTTTTATGACTTCCAATTTTCTTAGACTTGTACTTTGGACATTTCACACTTCAATTATTAATGGATGTGGGTAGCTGTTTTTCTTTTCTCGTTTTGATCAATGCCACATCAGTAAATGAAGGTCTCATATCATTAAGGATCAACTCTATTTTGGGAAGGCAACTCTTTCAAAGTCATATTTTGAATGTCTTCTCACTTCAGGGATTGTCTTCTAGCATTGTATCAGATGATGCTCTGCCACTATTCATAATGTTTTCCATTAGTCAATTTTTTTTTCAAAAGTACACTGGCTAGTCCGTCTTTCTAGTCTGTCTGGGCATAGAAGCTCCACTAACATCAGTCTACCCCGGATGACCCTGATGTTATTTGAAATATCACTGGCAGAGCTTTCATCATCACAGCAACACCCAAGCAACCACAGTGCAACCAACGAACAGACAAGTGATATAGAGGGCTCATTTTGACTGTCATTTTGAAATGTAAGAACAGGAAAGCGCAAAGACACTTGAGGATGCACAACACTAGAGAGAAGATTGAAAGGACAGAGTACCTATAAGAGATTATGAGCTGACAGTAGTATGTAAACTATTACTCTTCGTAAGCCATCGTGAAGTTGAGGGAAGTTGAGTCAGGCACTCCCTGACTCGGAGGGAAATGCAGAAACCCGGCTTCCAAGTGTTCAGTGGCACAACTCACAGGGGTGGCATAGGCGGGACTCATAGTGTGACACATGCATGCCCTGTGTCAAAATGGAGGCAACATGAAGCGTAAGTGCAGTAAGACACAGGGTCTTGCTGACAAAGCAAAGAATTGGAGTGGACTGTAAAATGTGTAATCTCTCGGCTTCTCCAGTTCTGATTCTGATCTGGTTTAGAGTTCGCGTTATTGATGGTTTCTTCCTCCTCCCTCAGTGCTGCACAGCTCTCTGCATACAGGCAGTCCAGGGCCAGGCACGGAGGAAGAACCACTTTTGAATCCCAGCTCAGTCAATTATGAGTTATGGATGCTAGCAAGTCATGAACCCCTCCTCAGTCTCTGTTTTCTTATTTAGTGAGGTGGGCTGAATGCAGACTCTGCAATGGTATGACATGTATGGGGTTTAGTCTTCCCTTCAGACCCCACCTCTGCTACCATTCTCACTGAGTCCCACTATAGAGTTATCACAGAAGCAACCTCTCAGTGTGCTGAATTTGGGTACTCAATGAGGCTTAGTCCCTTCGAGTTCAAACATTCCAAAAATTCCATTATACTTATGTAGAAAAGTCGTGTAGAAATAGAATAGAGGCTTGGGGCAGGAGGAGTGAGGAAGGGAGAAGACGGAGTAGATGACACCTGCAGGAAAAAATGGAAGATGTAAACATTACCAATATGGAAGATAACAAAGTGGAACCCTGTTCAACAAGGCAATCATCCCGTTCCTCCATGTTTTCAAGTACTTATCAGCTGTCAACCCTGGGACTGCAAATGTCTGAAGAAAAAGGAAATAATAGCACCAGAAAGCTGAGGGGTCCCAGAGGCGGTCTTACAATACTCCGTATTCTTCCCGTTCTCCTTTCACAGACCTCACTATGCTGGACCCACTGAAGATGTACACATTGCAAGCCTGCTGAGCAAGTGCAGTAAATGGGTGGGTGGGAGGGAGAACAGTGCACTGCTAGTAAGTGTTTAACAGCCCGACATGTGCAGTAAGCTCTGGGGTGTAGCCAGTTTTTGCAATGTAAACACTCCCACCATAGCCAATTCCAAAGTTCCATGATAATGTCACTGAACAGAGTTGGGAAGAGATACACACGATGGTCTCTCACATGCTTGTGTGAGTCAGCTCCTGCACACCACTGTGGGGGAGGAAAAGACAAAGCTGCTAACAACTCTGACACTAAGTTTATAAAACATGATTCCACATACATTAAAAAGTCACTCTTGTTTATAATTATAGCGCTTCAGAGTACATTCCATTTTCATTCTACCAAGCAAACATGTCCTTGACTTTAGGAATCCAGTGGAGCATAAAGAAACCCTTATCTGGTCCTGCCCAAGGAAAGACAGACTGACAATGCCACATGAAGGGGAGGGAAGACCTCCCTCTAATGGTCCTTCAATGAGACCACCATCTCCTCCCCAGCCCTGACTCCCACCACATCTCTTGCCTGGGTTCCATGGATTCAGCATTCAGTATTTGTAAACCACCACTTGTTATGTGTTAAGCACTGAGCCAGGTTTAAACACACACACACACACACACACGTGCACGCGAGACAGAAACAAATAGGAAAGAGATAAACATATTTGAGTCTGATGTCCTTACCATATCCTATCATCTACTCAGTGAAAAATTATAAGGTACTGATCCCATGTTATTTATACAACTATATCATCTCTGTTCAGCTACTACCAGCCAGCTTCTCTCCTTGGCCCATATAGTGATGGAACAAAAGAGGAAGCAGCTATTTTGGGTTGGATCAGAAATGACTTCTGGTGGGAGCAGGTAACTGGGCAGGGCCTTCACAGATGAGTATGAATATGAGGGGGTCCCCACCCAAGAAAATAAACAGAATTGTGCTGGACTGAGTGGAGCTTTCATAGTATGCATTTTCCCTGCTAGGCAAGCATTTGAGAAACTTGCTCTGAGTTAGTGCACCCAGTGACATCACCTGGGAAGTTTCTTTCTGGGCACAATGAATTTTTCTATAAAAGTTGTTTCATTTGAACCTCATGTTTGGGATGGCTAATTTAAGAGAACAGAGTGTGGCTGTGAAATTTTGTTTCCTGCTTAGGAGAAATGCCGCAGAAACTGTTGTGATGTTGAACATAGCTTACAAGGACAGCAGTATGGGAAAAACTCATGAATGTGATTTCTTTTTTTAATTTCAAAAAAGATGAAATGTTGTTTGATGACAAAACTCATTCTGAATGTCTGACAACCTCCTGAATGGACAGAAATACCATTCCTTAGTGCATTTGGAGTTTGCTCCACCTAGTCACACTGGTGATCATGTTTTCTATTTACAGGTTCTGAAAAGATTGCACAACAGAGTGTGACAAAGAAGGCCTGGTGTGTGGCAGATGAGGGATCTGCTTTTGCCCGATGACAATACACCTGCACGCACAACCATCTCAGTGCAACATTTTGAGGCAAAAAACAGTATGCCTCTCTTACCCCACACACCTTACTCACCCGATCTCATTCGGTGCGACTTTTTTTTTTATTTCTGTGAATAAAGAGAGACATGAAACTACAGTGATTTGATGACATTAAAGGGGTGAAGGAAAAAAAGAGGGAGATGCAGTCAGCCATCCATACAGATAAGTTTAAAAAAATGTTTCCAAGAATGGAATCACAGATTTGACAAACTTATTAAATACACAGTTTGGGGATAACAGTTCTGTTTGGGGGCATGATACCCTCTTGTGTACTCGCTGACAAAGGGAGCAAGGCATTTCTGGTAAAGAGACAAGTATATTCCCATGGGAGGCAGGGTATCAACATGCACTGTGGGACAGGCATCAAGACTCTCCGAGTGGCACACTTAACATGCTCAGCTACTAACTAACAGGTTGGTGGTCCTCAGCTACCCAAAACTGTCTCAGAGGAAAGGCCTGGAGACTTGAAATAACCAGTCATTGAACACCCCATGGAGCACTCACAAGCAGACAGACCAAAAGAATGGGAGTCGTGGTTGCAACAAATAGATGCACATCATCCTCATTGCAGCATTATTCACAATGCGAAAAAAAAAAGAAGAAAGAAAGAAAGAAAGAAAAAGGAAAACTGGTGGGCGGGAGTAAAGAATAGCTATGAACCTATGGAACACCTCATGATGTGGACGCTATGCTGAATGAAATATATCAACCATAAAGGGATAAATACTGAATGAAACCACGGCTGTAAAAAGGCAAGAAGACTTCAAAGCAGAAAAGAAATGGTCTTTGAAGGAGGAACGTGGAAGGTAAACCATTAACCAGAGGGTAGACATGTGTTAACTTGAGTGAAGGGAAAGGAAATAGGCAATAAATTGCAGTGGGGGGTGGGGTGGGGAGGGAGAGCAGAAACAAGCCAAGGCACATGGAGGAAGAATGTGAATGGTCCAGGGGGTGGGTCTTCGTCAGAATCACAGACTGTCAGTCCCTTCAAACCTTTCTAATCCTTTCTTGAGTGAATGAGAGAAAGAATGGATGGATGCACCAATGTTCATGTATCACACAGCCCCTGGCATCTTGCAGGTTAGTAGAGAACCACAGAAATCAATCAACTGTTTTTCACCCCAAGTATTCACTGTGTAGTAGTCCAAGTTGATTTTAAATATTACTTCCGGCACTTAATAACTATGTGACCCTGGATAAGTTACTTAGCCTTGCTTCGCCTTTATCTTGTTTTCTGTGAAATAAGGCTACCAGTTACCAGTTTGTAGGCTTAATAAGGACGAGGAGCTCTAGTGGCCCCACGGGGTAGACCATTGGGCTGCTAACCACAAGACCCGTGGTTTGAACCCACAGCCTCTCCTGAGCTTTGGGGTCCCATTGAAGATCAACACTCTGTGATTGTTCGATATTGTACGTCAACTGGAAGGTGTGTAAGAGTGTCGAGATGGAATTCACAGCCTGATGGTGTCTCCTTGGGGGTGAGGCCTTCTCATAAGGAGGGCCCTGGGAACCACCTTCTCGCTCTCCCACTCTGCCTTCCTGCTTGCTGGCACTCTGGTACCCACACTGAGAGTTGCTGGAAGTCCTCCATGTTTCTCCCCACCTTGAATCCACGGGACTCTTCACCCACCGGCCTGTGATCTTCCCGCGTCATTGCATGTGCCTGCCTGACTCTCATGAGGGACTGATGGAGTAGCATTTGACTTGGGAACCTGAGTTGGGCTGGGTCGGTATGCTTTTGTGATA